>JAVJIF010007150.1:0-244008 GCA_038442645.1 Agave tequilana
AAAATGGTTATTTCTAAGTTTATGCCTTAGTTATATATACATGTACCAAACCCTTATATCCTGAAAAACTTGTTTTAAAACATGTGTATAAACTATTTCTGCATAATACTTAGCTATATGTATTTTTAAAATATTTATCAAAATTTTTCTAACTCAAAACAGCCCTGTTTTTTCAGTGTCAGGCAACATCGGTCGACCGGCCCGGTCGACCGGCGCTGTGCTGGACATGCACTGTTTGTGCATGTCCGTCGGTCGACCGGACCAGTCGACCGACAGAGAGCATCCTGCTCTCGGGAATTTTCGGTCGACCGGACCGGTCGACCGAAGAAGGAAACTGTGTTTCCTCCTTTGGGTCGGTCGACCGGACCGGTCGACCGGGAGCCAAGGCTACTTCCAGCTGGCCTGGCGGTCGACCGCCAAGCCTGCAAATAGCAACGGCTCTTTCCTCTTTGGGATTTTCTGAAAATCTGTTTTCTTTTTCTGTTTTAACAGACTTTTGGAGAGTTGTTGGGGTGCTTTTGCAGGTTGAATTAGGTGAAAAGAAAATGTTTTTAACTTATTTTCAACCCTATAAATAGAGGAGAAGTCTCTCCTTCATATTACTAAGAAAAATTCCTCAAGTTTAGTTGTTTTCAAAAGAGAAAAGAAAAATAGTTTGAAGCTTTCAATTCCACTCTTTCAAGATTGTTTTTCAGTTGTGTTTGATTCTCTATATCACTCTACAACTGAAGTTTTCTCACCACACTTCATAGAGCCAAAAATCCTATACTCATTCTATAGTGAAGTTGTAAATTGAAGTGAGAGTGTTTGTAAAAGATTGAGAAAAGTGTAGTGATCAAGTTGTGATCACTTTGTTCTTGTAATTCTTCTTGTGGAGCACACCTCTTCGGTAGAGGTCCTTTGTATTCGGTGGAGCTCGGTGCTCGGTCCTCGGTAGACCAATTGTAAAGGCATCCTCGGTGGATAGTGGAAACCCTTCACGGAGGTGAAGGCGGGGACTAGAGCAAGTGTGCTCGAACCTCGAAACAAATCATCTTGTTTGCGATTGCCTTTGCGTTATCTTGCTTTACATTTCTCTTGCTTTATATTGTCTTGAATTATTTGCTTGAGAACTAACCCTCTACTTGTGCAATCTTGTCTTGTTTACTTTACTTGCTATACTTGTTGTGTTACATTGTGTGCATCTCATTTCTCATCATCATACTTGGCATTGATCATCACACCTCAATACAACACGATTGCATTGCGCACCTCTAACCCATATCTAGGGGAAATTGGGAGGAAGGAGTTCAGAACCTCGCAAGGGGTATTCGGCTCTTAGTCGTGTTTGAGAGATCGTTGCATCACTCATTTAATTAAAGTTTAAAAAGATCATTAGATTAGCATTCACACCTATTTCACCCCCCTCTAGGTGTTTTTCAATTGGTATCAGAGCTTGGACTCTAGGATTTGGTTAAACCACCTTAGAGAAGATCCTAATTTGCTAATCATTTCATTCATACTCATATAGTAAAAATGGCCGATGGAATTAAAACCCCTCCTAAGTTTGATGGACTTAACTTTCCCATATGGAAAGTTAAGATGACCGTGTTTTTGCAATCTCTAGGTAGCCGAGTTGCAAAGGCCGTGACTAAGTCCTTTAGTGTACCCCCCGGTGACGAATCCACTTGGTCCGAAATAGAGACTAAGGAATTCGATGCCAATGCCAAAGCTCACTATGCACTTCTACAAGCCCTTAATGATGATGACATATCTAGGGTTATACATTGCAAATCCGCATATGAGATTTGGTCACACTTGATAGTCACACATGAGGGACCTCACAAGTAAAGAAGGCTAAGATTGACCTTCTTCAGTCTCAATATGAAACATTTAGCATGCAAGACAATGAAACCATAGAGATATGGTTACTAGATTTACCAAGATTACTAATGGACTCTCTTCTTTAGGTGAAGATTAACAATGATCAAAGAGTAAGGAAGATCATCCGGGCTCTTCTCCTTCATGGGAAGTTAAAGCTACAACCTTGAAGGAACTCAATGACAATGAAGAGAGATGGAGCTCATAGGTCTCATTGGGAATCTCAAAACCCATGAGATGGAAAGGAAAGCAAGGGAGGACATGGCTCCTACCAAGAAGAAGACCATCGCCTTCAAGAGTCAAGCTTACACACTCCGATGAAGATGATGAAGAAGAAGATGATGAGGAGCTCTCACTCCTGTTAAGAATGTCCGGAGGATGTACAACAAGGCGAAGTACCAAGGTAGAAGGAGATGGCAAGGAGGCAAAGAAGAAAGAAAGATCATATGCTTCAATTGCCAAAAATCGGGACACATTGTGGCGGAGTGTCCGGAAAGGCAAAGCCTTCCACATCAAAGAAGCCTTACAAGAAGAAGGCTATGAAGGCAACTTGGGATTCGGAGACCGAATCCGAGGAAGAATAGGACACCGCCAACATGTGCTTCATGGCTAATGAAGGCACAAGCAAGGTAACCTCTTCCCCCTTCTCATGATAATGAACTTTCTATGGATGTGTTAGAAGAGGCTTTTGTTGAGTTGTCACAAAACTATGATTTCTTAAAAAAAAAGTATATATAAAATGAAAAAGGAAAATGAATCTTTAAGTCTTCAAGTTTTTACTCTTACAAAAGAAAAGGATGAGTTGGTTTCCACTTTGGCCACTACCAAAAATGATTTTGAAAAATATAAGATCTCTTGCAAAGGTAAGGCCCCACTAATTGACTCAAATGAAGTTTCTATGCTTAAGGAAAGATTAGATTCATTAAGTGTTATTTTGAAAGATTGTGAGTTTAACAAGAAGAAAATTGAGGCTATGTTTCCTAAGAAACAAGCCCCAAAGAAAAATGCTCATGCTCATGTTCATATTCATGCTACACAACCTAAACAACATGGCAAAACCCCAAAACATGCTCACACTACACATCATGCTTTCATGTATAGAAAAGTGTACTCATGTTCACATTGTGGGCGGAAAGGACACTTAGCTAATTTTTGTTATGATAGACTAAGTGCATCACATCATAATGTTTGGGTTCGTAACACTAACTTTCAAGGACCCAAGAAAGTTTGGGTACCAAAGTCAACTATTGTTTTAAATGATGTAGGTACTTTCCAAAGCCCAACGACGTAGAGGTTTGTGGTATCTTGATAGCGGTTGCTCAAGGCACATGACTTGGGACATCAACAACTTTGCAACCCTATCAAGATATCATGAAGGTGGCACCGTCACCTTCGGAGATGACGCCAAGGGTAAAATCATCGGTATGGGTAATGTAAACTTGGCACCCTCCTTTTTAATTGAAAATGTAGTTTTTAGTTGATGGCCTCAAGCATAATCTCTTGAGTGTTAGTCAACTTTGTGATAAAGGTTTTGATGTAGTTTTTGATAATGTTACTTGTAAAGTTATTGATAGAATTTCTAATGTTTGTGTATTTTCCGGTTTTCGTGAAAGTAATGTTTATATGATTGATATGTGAAAAATGTCTTGTAATATTACTTGTTTGAAAGCCCTCGATGATGACTCTTGGTTGTGGCATAGGAGATTAGGGCATATTTCTTTTGATCATATTTCTAGATTAAATTCAAAGGAAATGGTGAAAGGTATTCCTTGCTTGATTTGAAAAGGACCGAGTTTGTGACGCATGTCAATTTGGGAAACAAACTAAGTCTTCTTTCAAGTCAATTAAGGAATCATTGACATCACGTCCTTTGGAATTAATCCATATGGATCTATTTGGCCCAACACAAACCAAAAGTCTAAGTGGGAATAGATTTGCTTATGTTTTGGTTGATGATTTTTCAAGATTTACATGGGTTTTCTTTCTTGAACACAAAAACCAAGCATTTTCGTATTTCCAAACTTTTAAGAAAAGAATTGAAAAAGAAAAGGATTCTTTGATTTTGAGAATAAGAAGTGATAGAGGAGGTGAATTCATTAACCAACCCTTTACCACTTTTTGTGATGAACATGGAATAAAGCATGAACTTTCTTGTCCTAGAACTCCACAACAAAATGGAGTAGTTGAGCGGAAAAATAGAACATTACAAGAGATGGCTATAGGACAATGCTAAGTGAATATGGTCTACCACATTATTTGTGGGCCGAGGCCGTAAATACATCATGCTACATATCTAATCGTGTTTTCTTGTGTAAAATACTACTAAAACTTCTTTTGAAATGTATTTTTCTAGAAAACCTAATGTTTCCTATTTTAAAGTTTTTGGATGCAAATGTTTTGTTTTAAATACAAAAGATAATTTGGGAAAATTTGATCCTAAATCTTATGAGGCTATTTTTGTAGGTTACTCAAACACTAGTAAAGCTTATAGAGTTTTCATTAGATCATCTTTGACTATTGAAGAGTCTATTCATGTTAAGTTTGAGGAATCTAACAAGTTTGTTAAGAATGTTGTAGAGATAGATGCATTGGATGAAGGCATGGAGAAAGTGACCTTGGAGGATGCTTCTACTATGGGAGACAAACCAAAGGATGATGAAGGAAGCAATGCTAAAGTGGAAGAGGCACAAGGGAATGAAAATCAAACACATGAGATGGAGCCTACTCAACCACTACCAAAGGATTGGAGATACAATCCACATCATCCCAAGGACCTCGTCATAGGTGAAGTATCAAAAGGGGTAACTACTCGCTCTAAAATTCAAGATTATTGTGGCCACTTTGCATTTATTTCACATAGAACCCAAAAATGTGCTCGAAGCCGAGGCCGATTCATATTGGTTGCTAGCCATGCAAGAGGAGCTCAATCAATTTGAGCGCAACCAAGTTTGGCACCTTATTCCTAGGCCTCACGATAGACCAACAATTGGTACTAAGTGGATCTTTAAGAATAAGTTGGATGAATCGGGTAATGTAGTTAGAAACAAGGCTAGGTTAGTTGCCCAAGGTTACACTCAAATCGAAGGGATCGATTTTGAAGAAACCTTTGCACCCGTAGCACGGCTTGAAGCCATACGGATGACACTAGCATTTGCCTCATATAAAGATTTCAAATTATTTCAAATGGATGTTAAAAGTGCTTTTCTAAATGGATTTATTGAAGAGGAGGTGTATGTTGAACAAACCCCCGGGTTGTTGATCCTACACATCCGGATTTTGTTTTTAAATTAGATAAAGCTCTTTATGGTTTAAAACAAGCTCCTAGGGCTTGGTATGAAAGACTTTCCTCCTTTTTGATTTCAAATGGTTTTAAGAAAGGTAAAATTGATACAACCTTGTTTACAAAACATGTAGTAGAAATGACATTCTTATTGTGCAAATTTATGTAGATGATATTATTTTTGGTTCTACTAATGAATCTCTTTGCAAAAGCTTTTGAATCATGCATGAAGGATGAATTCGAAATGTCTATGATGGGAGAACTCAACTATTTCCTTGGACTCCAATCAAGCAAAGGAAGGATGGGATCTTCATCAATCAAGCCAAGTACACAAAGGAACTAATCAAAAGGTTTGGACTTGAAGGATCAAGAGTAAGCAAAACTCCCATGGCAACAACTACAAAGCTTGACAAGGATGAACAAGGTAAAAGTGTAGACATTAAACTTTATAGAAGCATGATTGGTAGTTTGCTTTATTTAACGGCTAGTAGGCCGGATATTATGTTTTCCGTTTGTCTTTGTGCACGTTTTCAATCTTGTCCTAAAGAATCTCACATAATAGCGGTAAACGCATAATTAGATACCTTAAGGGCACTATTGAAATGGGTTTATGGTATCCTAAAACCGGATTATTTGAAATGAAGAGAGTTTTTCGGATGCCGACTATGCGGGTTGTAGGGTAGATAGGAAGAGCACAAGTGGAACATGTCAATTCTTAGGTAATTGTCTTGTATCTTGGTCTTCCAAAAAGCAAAATTCGGTAGCTCTATCAACCGCCGAGGCGGAGTATGTTGCGGCGGAGCTTGTTGTGCACAAGTTCTTTGGATGAAACATACCTCCTTGACTATGATTTACACTTTGATCATGTTAAAATATTTTTGTGATAATACTAGTACTATTCACATGACAAAGAATGCAAATCAACATAGTAAAACCAAACATATTGACATTAGGTATCACTTTCTTAGAGATCATTATGAGAAAGGTGATATTGTTATTGAATATGTTTCTACCGATTTTCAACTTGCGATATTTTACTAAACCTCTAGATTATGCTAGATTTTCATTTATTTGTGGTGAGTTGAATGTTTGTATTATAGATTCTTAAATTAAAATTTGTTTTTAACCTTTTTGATGTATGACAAAAAGGGGGAGAATAAGTTTGTTGATATTTGGAAAATAAGTGTTTAAATTTAAACTTTCTAAGTTTGATACTATTTGAGTTTCAATTCATGAAGAAAAAGAAAGTTTGTGTTTATTTGAGTTTTTGGACAAAAACTATTGTGTTTGTCAAATGCTTTATGTATGCTTACATAGCTTTTCATATTCATGATAAATACATAGCATTGTTTGAGGGGGAGCTTTCCAAGCTTTTCCTTCTTTATTTGTTTCAATAACCTATATATTTTGTCATCATCAAAAAGGGGGAGATTGTTGGCCCAAGGTTACAATCACCCTTGTTTAGTGTATTTTGATGATTACAAAACATATTTGTACTAATAACAATTGTTGTTTAAGTGTGTTTCAGTTTATTATCATACTAGAAGTACTCTCACTCAAATACAAGGCTTTTGGACTCAAGACAATTCAATTGGGCTCAAGTTGCAACATTGAAGATCAAGTGAAGATAGCCCACCTTGAAGAATAGCTTGAAGTCCTTTAGAAGTTTGTAAGTTTAGAATGTTAAAGTTTGAATATAGGAAATTTGGCTCTAGGATTTGCACACACACTTGTTTCATGTATTTCCTATGTTTTGAAAATAGTTTTGAAAATGGTTATTTCTAAGTTTTATGCCTTAGTTTATATATACATGTACCAAACCCTTATATCCTGAAAAACTTGTTTAAAACATGTGTATAAACTATTTTCTGCATAATACTTAGCTATATGTATTTTTAAAATATTTATCAAATTTTTCTAACTCAAAACAGCCCTGTTTTTCAGTGTCAGGCAACATCGGTCGACCGGCCGGTCGACCGGCGCTGTGCCTGGACATGCACTGTTTGTGCATGTCCGTCGGTCGACCGGACCAGTCGACCGACAGAGAGCATCCTGCTCTCGGAATTTTCGGTCGACCGGACCGGTCGACCGGAAGAAGGAAACTGTGTTTCCTCCTTTTGGGTCGGTCGACCGGACCGGTCGACCGGGAGCCAACGGCTACTTCCAGCAGCTGGCCTGGCGGTCGACCGCCAAGCCTGCAAAATAGCAACGACTCTTTCCTCTTTGGGATTTTCTGAAAATCTTTTTTCTTTTTCTGTTTTAACAGACTTTTGGAGAGTTGTGGGGTGCTTTTGCAGGTGAATTAGGTGAAAAGAAAATGTTTTTAACTTATTTTCAACCCTATAAATAGAGGAGAAGTCTCTCCTTCATATTACTAAGAAAAATTCCTCAAGTTTAGTTGTTTTCAAAGAGAAAAGAAAAATAGTTTGAAGCTTTCAATTCCCACTCTTTCAAGATTGTTTTTCAGTTGTGTTTGATTCTCTATATCACTCTACAACTGAAGTTTTCTCACCACACTTCATAGAGCCAAAAATCCTATACTCATTCTATAGTGAAGTTGTAAATTGAAGTGAGAGTGTTGTAAAAGATTGAGAAAAAGTGTAGTGATCAAGTTGTGATCACTTTGTTCTTGTAATTCCTTCTTGTGGAGCAACCTCTTCGGTAGAGGTCCTTTGTATTCGGTGGAGCTCGGTGCTCGGTCCTCGGTAGACCAATTGTAAAGGCATCCTCGTGGATAGTGGAAACCCTTCACGGAGGTGAAGGCAGGGACTAGAGCAAGTGTGCTCGAACCTCGAAACAATCATCTTGTTTGCGATTGCCTTTGCGTTATTCTTGCTTTACATTTCTCTTGCTTTATATTGTCTTGAATTATTTGCTTGAGAACTAACCCTCTACTTGTGCAATCTTGTCTTGTTTACTTTACTTGCTATACTTGTTGTGTTACATTGTGTGCATCTCATTTCTCATCATCATACTTGGCATTGATCGATCACACCTCAATACAACACGATTGCATTGCGCACCTCTACCCATATCTAGGGAAATTGGGAGGAAGGAGTTCAGAACCTCGCAAGGGTATTCGGCTCTTAGTCGTGTTTTTGAGAGATCGTTGCATCACTTATTTAATTAAGTTTAAAAAGATCATTAGATTAGCATTCACACCTATTCACCCCCCCTCTAGTGTTTTTCAATGGTATCAGAGCTTGGACTCTAGGATTTGGTTTAACCACCTTAGAGAAGATCCTAATTTGCTAATCATTTCATTCATACTCATATAGTAAAAATGCGCCGATGGAATTAAAACCCCTCCTAAGTTTGATGGACTTAACTTTCCCATATGGAAAGTTAAGATGACCGTGTTTTTGCAATCTCTAGGTAGCCGAGTTGCAAAGGCCGTGACTAAGTCCTTTAGGTACCCCCCGGTGACGAATCCACTTGGTCCGAAATAGAGACTAAGGAATTCGATGCCAATGCAAAGCTCACTATGCACTTCTACAAGCCCTTAATGATGATGACATATCTAGGGTTATACATGCAAATCCGCATATGAGATTTGGTCACACTTGATAGTCACACATGAGGGGACCTCACAAGTAAAGAAGGCTAAGATTGACCTTCTTCAGTCTCAATATGAAACATTTAGCATGCAAGACAATGAAACCATAGATGATATGGTTACTAGATTACCAAGATTACTAATGGACTCTCTTCTTTAGGTGAAGATATCAACAATGATCAAAGAGTAAGGAAGATCATCGGGCTCTTCCTCCTTCATGGGAAGTTAAAGCTACAACTTGAAGAACTCAATGACAATGAAGAGATGGAGCTCATAGGTCTCATTGGGAATCTCAAAACCCATGAGATGGAAAGGAAACAAGGGAGGACATGGCTCCTACCAAGAAGAAGACCATCGCCTTCAAGAGTCAAGCTACACACTCCGATGAAGATGATGAAGAAGAAGATGATGAGGAGCTCTCACTCCTTGTTAAGAATGTCCGGAGGATGTACAACAAGGCGAAGTACCAAGGTAGAAGGAGATGGCAAGGAGGCAAAGAAGAAAGAAAGATCATATGCTTCAATTGCCAAAAATCGGGACACATTGTGGCGGAGTGTCCGGAAAAGGCAAAGCCTTCCACATCAAAGAAGCCTTACAAGAAGAAGGCTATGAAGGCAACTTGGGATTCGGAGACCGAATCCGAGGAAGAAATAGACAACGCCAACATGTGCTTCATGGCTAATGAAGGCACAAGCAAGGTAACCTCTTCCCCTTCTCATGATAATGAACTTTCTATGGATGTGTTAGAAGAGGCTTTTGTTGAGTTGTCACAAAACTATGATTTCTTAAAGAAAAAGTATATTAAAATGAAAAAGGAAAATGAATCTTTAAGTCTTCAAGTTTTTACTCTTACAAAAGAAAGGATGAGTTGGTTTCCACTTTGGCCACTACCAAAAATGATTTTGAAAAATATAAGATCTCTTGCAAAGG
Source organism: Agave tequilana (assembly GCA_038442645.1). Lineage (NCBI taxonomy): Eukaryota > Viridiplantae > Streptophyta > Magnoliopsida > Asparagales > Asparagaceae > Agave > Agave tequilana. The sequence goes on from JAVJIF010007150.1 coordinate 9,627, forward strand.
TAAGGCCCCACTAATTGACTCAAATGAAGTTTCTATGCTTAAGGAAAGATTAGATTCATTAAGTGTTATTTTGAAAGATTGTGAGTTAACAAGAAGAAAATTGAGGCTATGTTTCCTAAGAAACAAGCCCCAAAGAAAAATGCTCATGCTCATGTTCATATTCATGCTACACAACCTAAACAACATGGCAAACCCCAAAACATGCTCACACTACACATCATGCTTTCATGTATAGAAAAGTGTACTCATGTTCACATTGTGGGCGGAAAGGACACTTAGCTAATTTTTGTTATGATAGACTAAGTGCATCACATCATAAATGTTTGGGTTCGTAACACTAACTTTCAAGGACCCAAGAAAGTTTGGGTACCAAAGTCAACTATTGTTTTAAATGATGTAGGTACTTTCCAAAGCCCAACGACGTAGAGGTTTGTGGTATCTTGATAGCGGTTGCTCAAGGCACATGACTTGGGACATCAACAACTTTGCAACCCTATCAAGATATCATGAAGGTGGCACCGTCACCTTCGGAGATGACGCCAAGGGTAAAATCATCGGTATTGTAATGTAAAACTTGGCCACCTCTCCTTTAATTGAAAATGTAGTTTTAGTTGATGGCCTCAAGCATAATCTCTTGAGTGTTAGTCAACTTTGTGATAAAGGTTTTGATGTAGTTTTTGATAATGTTACTTGTAAAGTTATTGATAGAATTTCTAATGTTTGTGTATTTTCCGGTTTTCGTGAAGTAATGTTTATATGATTGATATGTTGAACATGTCTTGTAATATTACTTGTTTGAAAGCCCTCGATGATGACTCTGGTTGTGGCATAGGAGATTAGGGCATATTCTTTTGATCATATTTCTAGATTAAAGTTTGAATATAGGAAAATTTGGCTCTAGGATTTGCACACACACTTGTTTCATGTATTTCCTATGTTTTGAAATAGTTTTTGAAATGGTTATTTCTAATTTTATGCCTTAGTTTATATATACATGTACCAAACCCTTATATCCTGAAAAACTTGTTTAAAACATGTGTATAAACTATTTTCTGCATAATACTTAGCTATATGTATTTTTAAAATATTTATCAAAATTTTTCTAACTCAAAACAGCCCTGTTTTTTCAGTGTCAGGCAACATCGGTTGACCGGCCCGGTCGACCGGCGCTGTGCCTGGACATGCACTGTTTGTGCATGTCCGTCGGTCGACCGGACCAGTCGACCGACAGAGAGCATCCTGCTCTCGGGAATTTTCGGTCGACCGGACCGGTCGACCGGAAGAAGGAAACTGTGTTTCCTCCTTTTGGGTCGGTCGACCGGACCGGTCGACCGGGAGCCAACGGCTACTTCCAGCTGGCCTGGGGTCGACCGGACCGGTCGACCGCCAAGCCTGCAAAATAGCAACGGCTCTTTCCTCTTTGGGATTTTCTGAAAATCTGTTTTCTTTTTTTTGTTTAACAGACTTTTGGAGAGTTGTTGGGGTGCTTTTGCAGGTTGAATTAGGTGAAAAGAAAATGTTTTTAACTTATTTTCAACCCTATAAATAGAGGAGAAGTCTCTCCTTCATATTACTAGAAAATTCCTCAAGTTTAGTTGTTTTCAAAAGAGAAAAGAAAAATAGTTTGAAGCTTTCAATTCCCACTCTTTCAAGATTGTTTTCAGTTGTGTTTGATTCTCTATATCACTCTACAACTGAAGTTTTCTCACCACACTTCATAGAGTCAAAAATCCTATACTCATTCTATAGTGAAGTTGTAATTGAAGTGAGAGTGTTTGTAAAAGATTGAGAAAAAGTGTAGTGATCAAGTTGTGATCACTTTGTTCTTGTAATTCCTTCTTGTGGAGCAACCTCTTCGGTAGAGGTCCTTTGTATTCGGTGGAGCTCGGTGCTCGGTCCTCGGTAGACCAATTGTAAAGGTATCCTCGGTGGATAGTGGAAACCCTTCACGGAGGTGAAGGGGGGGACTAGAGCAAGTGTGCTCGAACCTCGAAACAATCATCTTGTTTGCGATTGCCTTTGCGTTATTCTTGCTTTACATTTCTCTTGCTTTATATTGTCTTGAATTATTTGCTTGAGAACTAACCCTCTACTTGTGCAATCTTGTCTTGTTTACTTTACTTGCTATACTTGTTGTGTTACATTGTGTGCATCTCATTTCTCATCATCATACTTGGCATTGATCGATCACACCTCAATACAACACGATTGCATTGCGCACCTCTAACCCATATCTAGGGGAATTGGGAGGAAGGAGTTCAGAACCTCGCAAGGGGTATTCGGCTTTTAGTCGTTTTTGAGAGATCGTTGCATCACTCATTTAATTAAAGTTTAAAAAGATCATTAGATTAGCATTCACACCTATTCACCCCCCCTCTAGTGTTTTTCACGTTAAGCCTCAGTACAGGACATAGCCTCCATATATAGACAAGGGGTCCAGCAGGAAAGAAGTACAAGAATACCTGCAGAAAGGGGTTAGCGATCATAACAGATATAAAACAGGGATAAAAGAGATAAGAGGTACAAAGCACAAAGATACCTATGAAGGATCTCGATGGTGAGTCTCCTATGTGATTCCAATGGACTATCTGACAATACGATAACTCGGGTCTCCAACCTGGGCATGCAAACCCAGGGTCGTCAGAAAGCGACCTAGTGAGTGGTAAAATGAAGGAGGCAGTAATATATACAATAGTAATACAAGCACGATAATAATATATAATACATAATGTGGGACTAGTGATATCATATAATAAGGATATAATAAGCAGTAGAAAGAGATAAACATGTCATCTGTTATGACCATCACTACCTAGCCGGTTATTATCGGGTCATGAGTCGTATCCAGTTTATATCCGAACTAATGTCGACTAGTGGTGACGTAATAGAAGTGAACATGCATGTGAGCAGATGCAATAGGAACATGCAGGTGAGTATAAGCACTATAATCACAATACTGTGTTGTGCATCTACAATAATGATGTCTGCAAGGTATATAGAAAACAGAATAGATGCAATACAGAACATGCGTAGTAGGCCACCACAGAAAGAGTAACATGTACCAGGTAAAGTAACAATGGGTTACATATAACATGATAGCGAATCAAGTATCAGGAACAATAACAAGTACAACTAAACAATCGTATACATGTATCAGGCAAGTCATGTTATTTATACAATAGTAGCAATCAGTATCACCTGGTATTTTAATCAATCTCTTCCAGTGTCCCATACCACTGGCAGTTCATACTGGAGCCGCACTCTAGTCGAACCCATCCGGACATGGCCTACGGGTACCATTATCCAAACGAGAGAGTGACCAAATAACAAGTGTTCCCGACGTCATTATTGTGTATACTGTTTTATTATGTTAATTGGAAACCCATGGTCGAGGAGTTCTTATCGGGTAGGTGTATCCCGTGCATACCCGGGATCACGGCCTTAAACAAACCCCTGGCTGCTAAGACTAGGGCCTTCGCTAAGAGGGGAGCATGAAACAAGTAACGAGAGCTCATGGAGCAATTGGTAGATAGCACTACGTCCCCTGCAGTGGGAGAACAATATGGATCCAGTACATCGCCCGATAAGATCTAATCAACCGTCAAGTCTCTCCCATACCCCAGTTAGCTTTATGATCTGATATGTCAAGTATACAATGTAACGAGAACAACTATAGTACATGATACGGGTAACATGATAACTGGACCTGAGCTCTGTTGATAGCATAGAACATATAACGGGAAACGGGAACAATATAACGAGAACAATATACGAGAACAATATAACGGGAACAATAGATGTGGGATTCCACATATCGCATCTCAAGGCTCTCATGTCCAGTAACGGGAATATTCATATCAGTAACAGAAAATAATCATAAAACATGAATACCGTAACATGTCACAATAATACATGTAATATGAACGGGAATCCATATGACAAGAATAAAGAAACCATACATGCATGTGTAACAGTGATATGCCGAGAATCCGTGTAACGATGATAACAATAATATGAAATGACAGTATTCTGTGAAGTGGTGCACATGAATACGAACTACTGGTGTGACGTATCATAGTATCTGTGCAACGGTGATACATGTCATGTGATACCAATGTCCCGTGTGACAGGATATGTAAGTCACGGTGACTATGCAGGAGATAACAGTGTCTCGTCTAACAAGTCTCTATGTAACGGATAGACCTGAATATGCAATACACTGTATGTAAACAATCGTGTCCAGTATACTATGGCTTTATCATCTACTCGAGTGTCAAATACTTTTATAATAACGATCACTATCTTATGACGACGGTAGGTACCATCAATGTCTGAAACTAATGATCTATTTGAATTAGCAAGTTTTACTTACGTCAGGAATCTCGTTCACTAACCAATCATCCAGAGATACCTATACATGGTATAATTACAGGGCTGTCCCCACTATGACATTTTTAAGAAACAATACTTTATAATGATTATAACAATGATCATTCGAATTAATAATGACATTGTACAAACAATCATTTTAATGATTTACCGATATTTAAGCAATCATCACTTTTTACTAAACATGATAAAAAATATAATTTATAAAAGGAAAACACTTACAAACTAGCCATGGGAAGGTAGCTCTCTTTCCCGCGATCGCAACGGATCCAGAATCGTCCAATTCAGAGTCTGGATGCTCCAGATATCGCCCGAATACTTTATTGGGTTGTGGACGCGGGTTGGGCTCTTAACGGGTCGGGTTTGGATCCACTACTCAAACCCATTTGACTTAAGTTAAATGGGTATTGGGTTAACGGGTTCTAACTCAAACCCACCAGGGGTTAATGGGTGGAGGGTTCGGGTTTCTACCCAAACCCGGAAATGACAGCAGCAGCGGCAGCAGCCGCTGCCGTGGCTCTGTAGGCCGGCCGGCCAGCCTGGCTGGCCGGCGACCAGTACGACCCGCCGGCGGCGGCAGTTTGGCCTGCCGATAGAGAGAGATAAAGAGAGAGAGGGGTGGACAGTAGTAGAAGAAGAAGAAGAAGAAGAAGAAAGTGAAGAAGAAGAAGAAGAAAAGAAAAGAAGAGAAGTGGAAGGAGGAGAAGGTGGCCGGAGGGAGTGCGCGCGGTGGCGCGCCGGCCGGGCTGGGGCGCGGCGGCGCTCGGGAGGCGGCGCCTGCGGCGCTTGGCCGGGGTCGCCGGAGTTGGAACCGGCGGCGGCCTGTACAGGAGAGAGAGAAAGTGGTGGGGGAAAAAGAGAGAGAGAGGAGAGAGAGATAGTGGGAGAGTGAGAGAGAGAATAGATGGGAGAGAGAGGGGGGGATTTAAAGAGAGAAGAATGGCGGTGGAAATGGCGGTGGAGGAATTTTTCCAGAGAAATGTAGAAGAGGAAGGGAAAAGAAAAAGAGAAAAAGGGTTTTATATTATTTTCATTAATATTATTTTATTCAGTCAAATTTGACTAGCTCCGTTTGGTTCCCAAAAATTACAAAAATAGAGAATATTATCCTGAGACGTAATATGAAAACGGTTTGAAGAAATTTCATATGGTTTGCAAATTAAAAATCCTGGAGTGTCTCGCCGATACTGGACGACACCGGTTTGGCCGGATTTTTGATAAATTCAAAAAATTCCCAAAATACCCTAACGTAAATAATACGATTCTAAGATACAAAGTGAAAGCGGATTCTCAAATACAATTCTGTTTGTGAAATAAAAATCGTAAAGTCGGTTATCGGTATCGGTCGACACCGACTACGGAGAGTTTCCAAATAATCCAGAAAAATTTCAGAAAATCCGAAAAATCTAAAATATTAGAAAATGATTTTGAAACTGAAATCATCCTCCATCGGACTATTACGGAGGTCAAATCAATTTTGTACGTCGTATCGCATACTGATACTGTGATACGTACATCAGGGATCAGGGGGTTACATTTCTCCCCACCTTCAATAATGGATTGGAAGCAAGAAGATGAAAAGAAAGCAAGAAGGAAATCAGATATTCTAGTTGATAACCGTCAGGAAGGAATAGAAAAGAGTCAAGGCATGAATTGTCAATGACATGGTATTCTTATACTTGTTGCTGGAATCCCCATATTCAGATACAGACTAGCTTGAATCTGAATCTGATTGTACTGTTGGTAAGAGCCCGAGAATTGACCCAGGTGGTTACCACACCAGGTGTGAACCTAGGCTCTGATACAGAGTATAGGGTGTGGCCAGTACTGCAACAGAGGTCATTTGGTTGTAGTCATTACTTCGTGAGCTTGAAGTTCCACAATCTCTCTCAATAGTTCTCTGTGATAACCTCGGTGCAACATATCTCTCGATCAATCCTATTCGTCACTCACGCTCCAAACATGTTGAGATCGACATTCATTTTGTGCGGGACTATATCTCCAATGGAGTCCTGGATGTTCGGTTTGTCAGCACTAAAGACCAACTAGCAGATATCCTTACTAAGCCTTTAAGCTCATTAAGATTTTCTATGCTGAAGAACAAGCTCTCGGTTCTTTCGCACCCGCTTCGCTGCGGGGGAGGGTGTTAGAAATATCAATGATAACACGTGACTCATGTGAAATATGTGAGAAACCCCTTCATGAAATCAACCAGATTCTAAAATCTCTCCATGTTATAGGAACACATGAGATTCATGACCAGATCCTAAAAACTTTCCATGATTATAAGAGCACATGAGACTCATGCACCATGTGTTTCTTATTTTTTCTCTCAGCCAATGTTTCCTATTGTTTCTCCTAAATCAGTGTAAACATATGCCAATATTTGTATATATATACAACCAAGAATCATAACTAGTGATATCTGTCATTGCATAAATAATTGTTCTTCTTCTTCTTCTTTATCTAGTAGCACCACACAAGTGAAAAGTGGAAGATTTCAAATACATCCCGATTAAAATGCTGAGTCTCTTCCTTTCTCTTTCTCATCTCGTCACAAGAAATTCATCCTATACTCTCCTCTCAGGTTTCAGATATCACACACAGAGAGAGAGAGAGAGAGAGGAGAGAGAGAGAGAGAGAGAGAGTTGTAGGAGACATTGAAGGAGAGGAAGAAAGGCAACGTGCGTGACATACATATGCATGCATGTCTACAACTTCCTGTGATTTGACGATGAAGCTGATGATAAATATTAAGAGAGATTGTTCTTCTCCTTCTCGTTCGTTTCTCTCTGATCAATTAGCTTTTCATATTTTCTTCTTAGGATTAAGTTTCATAATTAGTTAAAAGTAGAAAGTTGACTGAATTCATTCTGACCACCATGGATTGATGCCAAAATTTAAATTTCTTTTTTCTTTGTTTCATTTCCATAGATATACAGATATCTTAGCAACTTACTTAGGACAACAAAATAATATTTAATGATTTCCTTTAAGAAAAAAAATCACATCATATCTCTAGATAAAAAAGAGAGACAAGAATAATGATAATAAAATAAGAGGCCTCACCTTTACCAAAATTTGGCATGCAAAATTTGGACAAATATCATGCAATTGGATGTGGGCCTTAACAATCAAACAGAGGAGAGATGACCTACTGATTTGAAGTGCATTAAATCAGTAGATACTCCCTTCACGTAATCAGTTAAAGGTAGCAAATTAAGAGTCGATTGAACGTTCTACCATGCATTGATGCCAAACTTTAAATTCTTTTTCCCTTGGTTTTCATTTCCATAGATACATAGATAATTTTCATTAGAAACATAACAAGAACAAGTAAATGAAATTTAAAGAATCATATCCATAGATAAAATTTATAGACAAGAAAAATGATATATAATTAAAATAAGTGGCCTAAGAGCACCTCCAAGGGTTCCCTTGGAGATCCCTTATTTAAGGGGTGGAGGAGGCTAAGGGGCCATTAAGCGGTCATTGATCTTCAATGGTACTCCTTTAAATGCCCCCTCCCCCTTTCAATATTTGTTTTAATATTTTATATTTTGAATGGAATTTTCATTTATTTAATAAATTTGCATTAAGTAATTCATTTAAATATTTTATGTATTAATTAATTATTAAATATTAAATTTATATTAATTAATTATTAAATATTAAAAAATTAAAATTTTCATGTATTAATCCAGTATTTAATAATATATTAAATGTTAATTATATTAAATTTGTATATTACTTTATATATTAATTAAATTTACTAAAATATTTAATTAAATATTATTTCAATATTAAGAGGCTGCTAAGGGACTTCTAGCCCTCTGCAAATTAGACATTTGTAGGGATTTGGGTTGGGAGGGAGAACTCTGACCCCTTGGAGAACAAATCCCCCAATGTCCCTTAATTTGTTGAAGGGGCCAGATACCGGCCCCTTGGATATGGTCTAAACTTTACCAAAATTTTGGCATGCAAAATTTGGACACATGTCATGTTTGGATGTGGGCCTTTTAAGTAACAATCAAACAGATGAGAGATGGCCTAATGATTTGAAGTGCATCAAGTCGTGTAGCATTGCTTAATACACCATCTCACTTGCATATTCCCTCAAAAAACACTTTGCATGTTGTATTCCATTAATAAAGATGCTTCAACAAAACTTTAGGGGGAAAAAAATGAGCTCCACCTCGCAGAAAAAGGGATGCATATTTTCTCTAGATAGGTGAGTGCTTTCACATGAAGCAAACTTATTCTAAGTTTTTCCCTTTTTTCTCCCAAAGGAAAAGAAGGAAAGTACTCTAGTTGTAAATCAAAGAGGATAATATGACATGTTACATCAAACCTAAAAGAGGAAAAGAATTCACCTACATGTGAGAACATATGTAGAACATCTAGACATGATATGATGCCACTCCTAACAAGACATTCAATTAAAGAAAAGAGAAGGAAATAGCAGAAGAAAAGAAAACAAAGTGCGATATCTTCGACATAATTTGCTAAGTGCATTATCGAAACATCGATTAACACAGTAATCCTGCATGGACTATGACTGACATGGATTCTTGTCAATAGGGTTTTCAGGAGACACAAAAAATTTCTGAGATTTCATGTTAGAGATGTTATGTGGCATTCTGTTCCTATAAGAAAGAATGTCAGAATTTGAACAGTTGATGTTTCAAGACTGAGCTACGGCCTTGATTAAAAAAAAAAAAAAAGTCGATATGATCAGAGGTTCAAACACGGAAACTAATGAAACAGAATATGGATACTAATGTGGTTTGTATGCATTCAGTTGCCAAAATCAGGTACCTTGTGGACTGCCACAGCACACATTGTCACGGCTGTCATTGCGTCAGGAGTGCTGGCTCTGCCATGGAGCACGGCTCAGTTGGGTTGGATCGCTGATCCCCTCACCCTCGTTGGTTTTGCCGCTGTTACCTGTTACATGTCCTCTCTCTTAGCGAACAGCTACCGCTCGATCAGTGAAGCAAGGAACCATACTTAAATGAGAGCAGTCAGATCATATTTAGGTGACTAAATACATGTATTCACCATATTTATCTGCAATTTATGTATTTATGCTTACATTGTTGTTTCTCAATATTCCAGGTCCTACAGAAATACTCATGTGTGGAGTTGCACAGTATGTAAATCTATGGGGTACCTTGGTTGGCTACAATATCACAGCAAACACCAGTATGATGTAAAATCCTCAATAACTTGATTAGGAAAAGAGACTGTTAACTAAACAGATACTGTAACTTGCTGCTGACAGAGCAGTGAAGAGATCAAACTGTTTCCATCCAAACGGGCACAAGGCAAGATGCACGGCCTCTGGCAACGTCCCAATGGTGGTGTTTGGGCTGGTACAAGTTGTTCTGTCTCAGCTCCCGAGCTTGGATAACATAACATGGCTCTCAGTGTTGGCAGCAACAATGTCTTTCTCCTACTCTGCCATCGGACTTGGCCTGTGTGTTGCAAAATAGGCATCTCATGGTGATTTCAGAGGGTGCTTTGCTGGTGTCAGTCCAATGTCATCGAAGACCGACAAAGCAAGAGATGTGCTCCTCGCTTTGGGAACATAGCTTTTGCTTACACTTTCGCGGAGGACTTGATAGAAATCCAGGTACTGCTCTTATCCTTCCGGGAAAAAAATTGCCCAAATGTACAGGAAAAAGCACTAGAGGGTTTGATTGAAAGTTTCCATGCAATTGTAGGATACGTTGAAGTCACCTCCACCCGAGAACAAAACAATGAAAGGTGCAGCCATGTACGGTATAGGACTCACGACCATCTATCGGGTATGTTGCATTCGGGAATGATGCTCCTGGGAACATCCTCACTGGGTTTGGATTCTATGAGTCCTTCAGGCTGGTTGACACCCTGAATATACTCATTTTTCTGCATCTTGTGGGAGCATACCAGGTGAAAACTAAAGTTATGGCTTGATACTCATCATAGGCTAGATCAATGGTTTTGATGATTACATATGACTAATATTAACTTAAACACATAAATAACTTTGTCCTCTGAATATATTTATTTGAACAAACATATGTAACTTCTTTTTCCTGAGAAACATATAAGAGGATTATAATGTCAACAGAAAGAGATACAAGAAGCACAAATACAATATCCTGTTGAAGTTGTTTGATCTCCAAATGGAGGAAAAAATTCTATCATATAAATCTTGGAACAACAAAAATCTAACAGATAAATCAAAATATAAACGTAATCGGGCTGTGAATTGTGATCTTACCCGAACTGATTTCTGTCATCTGATTGGTTTCAGGTTTATGCACAACCACTCTTTGAGAGACGAATTGCCTCCTGGTGGCCTGAAGTTGGGGTGAGCAGAGTTCGGTTACAACCGAAATAACCGACCAAAAACCGAAACCCGAACCCGAACCGAACCGAACCGCTCTAGTTCGGTTCGGTTTCGGTTTTGTGTTTCAAAACCGAACTCGACCGAACCGAACCGAATCTCTCACCCTAGATATCACCCCACCCAAATTCAATTTAGTGAATCATATAGTTCATAAAAAAAAAACTGATGAAAACTTATCTCATTACTTCTAGCAATACCATCTTTTTTATGTTGAATATGTGAAAGTTATGTTAAGCACACCATCACATTTAAGAATAATATTTATATTAATATAGTTCTTTTTTTTTTCATTCTTGCCATTAAAAGTTAATAATAATTATGTGAGTTTTAATATAAGAGCCCAAATATAGCGTAAAAGTTTTAGAATATGAAATTTTTAATTCACATTAAGGTTAGGGTCTTTTTCTTATTTCTAATTTGGGTATTGAATATTTGAGATTAGAATATTAAGAATGATAATATAATGGTGATCAAACAATGTAAGAAATGATGGGAAAATATTGGCCTAACCGAAAAAACCGAAAAACCGAACCGAACTGAGTCGGTTCGGTTGCTAAGTCTAATCGGTTCATTTCGATTTTGTAAAAATTAGCAAAAACCGAACCGAACCGACCGATGCTCACCCCTAGCCTGAAGCCAAGTTCATCCACACAGTCTACACCTTCAAATCTCTGCCCACAATACTGGATCAATGTTAAGCTTCATACTATTGAAGTTAGTTTTCTATTCAGCCTTCATCGTCATGACAACTTTAGTGTCGATGATGCTGCCTATCTTCAATGCAATTTTCGGGCTTTTTGGGGACATAGCCTTTTGGCTGTTAACTGTGTATTTTCCAGTGAGCATGCATGTGGCTCAGGCGGGGATTGATAGAACTTGAATTAAATAAAAGGATTCGATTTACAATAATCATCCTTAGAATAAAGAAGATCAAAAAATCATAACTTTATTTTTAACATAGATCAAACCCTAAAATATAGATCTAGTCTTCATGAAGATTAAAAGATATGAGAAAATTAAAATAATAAGAGCGAAGCGTACCTTGATTCATGATTGAATTCCTTAAATTGTTGGGATGGAGAAGACCTTTCAAAGATCTATATTCCTCTAGGGTTTTCTCTCTGCTTGAACGGATCTCAAAGAGAAAAAGATAATACGTTTTTTTAGGGATCACCATCCCTTAAATAATAACTGATTCTATCAGTTATTCCTTTTTCCAAGTTGGTCCTTCATCAAATTAGAAATTGCATAATTATCTCTACCCATTAAATTCATGACAATTTAATACCTATTAGTCTAATTATTAACTTTATTAAATTACAATTAATTTAGACTATACTTTATGATAGCCATACACATTAAATTTACATATGTGAGCCCACACATGTTGAAATATTTCCAACAATCTTCCATTTGGGCCACATATGTTACCCTATAAATGTGTACACCTTATGAGCTCAAAATATTGTTATCATATAATCAAATATTCTTAACAATTTCGTCCATTGACTATACTGATATAGGACTAAAGGAATTTTCGTTACATTTAGCGTCACTAAATCCATCAATAATCACATATACTAATACAACCAAATGACATAGATCAATTATGAATGTGTAGCATGAAAATTACATGTAATATGATCTGAACATGCCTATTTCCAACTGATCCACCCTTAAACTTTATTGAGATCAAATATTAACATAATAAAATAGAGTGTAAACTAAATACTTTATTTCTACAAAAAATGTTCAAATGCACAAAATGTGTCCAAAAAACAAAATAGAGTAATGAAATATATATACAACTCCCATTAAACCATGATATTCTTAAATGATATAACACTCATAGAAGCAGTGTGCTCATGAAAGATTTTCGGTATTAATCCTTTAATAAGCGAATCCGCAATCATGGAGTTTGTCCAAATGTGCTCTATGAAAAACTGGCCACTTTGTATCCTGTCCTTCACAACCAAAAACTTTATGTTAATGTATCTTGTCCAGAACGAGCTTCTGTTGTTGTTGGAATATAGAACTGCTGATTTATTATCACAGTATAACTTTAGCGGTCTTTCAATATCACTCAGAATGTGCATCCCAGTGATACAATTTCGCAGCCATAATCCATGGTTGGATGCCTCATAACATGTTACAACTTCTGCTGCCATGATGGAGGAAGTTATGAGGTTTTCTTAGCACTCTTCTAGGAAATAGCTCCTCTAGCTAACAGGTAAATGTAGTACGGTGTGGATCTCCTATTGTCTTGACATTCAGCAAAATCAGAATCTAAATACCCAATGATCTCAATCTGATTTGACCTCTTATATGTAAGCTGTAATCCATAGTTCTCTGTAAATTTCTAAAGACCCTTTTGGCTGCTCTCCAGTGATCCATCCTAGGGTTACTTAAATATCGGCCTAGCATTCCAACAATGAATGTTATGTCTGAACGTGTGCAAATCTGAGCAAACATTAGACTCCCTACAGCTGAAGTATAGGAAACCTTCTGCATTTCTTTAACTTCAAGGTCATTCTTAGGGCATTGACTTAGACTGAATTTCTCACTTTTTACTATTGGAGTGTCTCCCGATTTACAATCTTGCATACTATATCTTTCAAGCACATTTTCTATATAGGCCTTTTATGACAATTCAAGAATACCCAGAGGGCGATCTTGGTATATCTGAATTCCTAAGACAAAAGACACATCACCAAGATCTTTCATCTCAAATTTCTTCGATAGAAATCTCTTGGTTTCGTACAAAATTTTCTTATCATAGGCAGCAAGGAGTATGTCATCAACATATAAAATCAGGAATATATGCTTACTTCCACTGAAGTTGTGATACACACAATCTTCAACAACATTTGTCTCTAAACCAAATGAGACAACTACTTGATGAAACTTGTAGCACCATTGACAGAAAGCTTGCTTGAGTCCATAGATGGATTTTTTTAATTTGCAAACCATATTCTTTTGATTTTCAGACACAAAGTTTTCTAGCTGCATCATGTATATAGTTTCATCAATGTCACCATTGAGAAAAGCAGTGTTAAAATTCATCTGATGTAACTCAAGGTCAAAATGTGCAACAAGAGCCATATTGTCCTAAAAGAGCCTTTCGATAAAACCGGAGAGAGTCTCTGTGAAATCAATGCCTTCCCTTTGATAAAGCTTTTAGCTACAAGACGAGCCTTATATCTCTCCACATTACCTTCTAAATTCCTTTTGATTTTAAATATATATTTGTAACCAATGGGCTTCTTACCTTCAGGTAATGGGATAAGATCCCAAACTTGATTGTCTTGCGTATACTTATACTCTTCATTCACGGCATCTATCCATTTTTTAGAGTTAGAATCCTGCATGGCTTGATGAAAGTTGATTGGATCTCCTTTCACCAATCCATCGGTGTCCTCATATTTTTGAAGGAATACTATATAGTCATCTGGAATAGCATTTCTTTTCTCTCTTGTAAATCTCCTTAGTGGCATCTGTTCTAGAGGTTGTTGAGTTTGTTCTTCAGGAGCAATTACCTCAACTTAAGTGAGGAGTTGTTCAACATTGTCTTGTTGAGATTCCATATCTGCTTCTCGGACAATGACAGGTATAGAAGCTGTACACTGTCAAAAGCAGTGGTAGGAATCAAAACCGATTCCTCCTCAAAGACAATGTCTCTAACCTTATTTATCTCCCCAAACTCAACATCCACAAAAAAATGTTGCAATTCCCGTTTCAAAAAATTGACCTAATAGTGGGATCATAAAACTTATAGCCCCTAGATCGCTCAGAGTAACCAATGAAGTAGTTGCTCACTGTTTTGGAGTCCAATTTTTTTTCATTTGGCCTATAAGGCCTGACCTCAGATGGATATCCCTAAATGTGAAAGTTCTTTACACGAGGCTTTCGACTTGTCCAAAGATCATAAGATATTTTGGCAGCTGCTTTAGTTGGTATTCTGTTCAGAATATAAGCTGTTGTCTTTATTACTTCTCCTCAGAGTGACACTGGTAAGGTAGAATAACTAATCATACTCCCCACTATATCCTTAAGAGTCTTGTTTCGTCTTCCAGCCACACTATTCATGCAAGGTGAGCCTGGCATGGTGTACTGTGGGACGATTCTACATTCCTCTAGGAAGTCAGCAAATAACCCTGAATGTTATTCTCCTGAGCCGTAATATCTGTCATAGTACTCACCACCACAGTCAGGATCAGACATACTTAACTTTCTTATTGAGTTGAGTTTCAACTTCAACTCTGAAAACTTTGAACATGCCCAGGGACGTTGATTTCCCATGAATGAAATATAGGTACCCATAGAGTGAGTAATCGTCTATAAATGATATAAAATATTGTTGAACATTCCAAGAAGCCGTAGGAAATCGTCCACAGATATCTGTATGATCCGTATGTAACAAATCTAAGACGCCTGAAGATCTGTTAGCACCTAACCTCTTATGTTTGGTATGTTTTCCCTTGATACACTCAACATAAACATTTAAATCTGAAAAATCTAAAAATTCAAAATACTTTCTGACACAAGTCATTTTATTCTAAATTTGGATATGTGACTCAAACGCTTGTGACATAATCTTGCTGAATTTTCTTTATTTAGCTTACATTTTGTACCACTTAAATCCATATGCAAGGTTTTATTATATGATGCAATCGTGTCAAGCAAATAAAGGCTGTCATGAATACTCAATGAACCAGTACCGACAATATTTGAATTTAATGAAAGACTAAACTGATTGTTTCCAAAAGAACAATGATAAACCAATTTGTCCAATAAAGAAACAAAAACCAAATTCCGTCTAAATGACAGTACAATGAAAGTGTCTTTCAAGTCCAAATAAAGACCAGTTCCTAACAACAACCTAAAATGCCATATTGCCTCAACTTCTACTGACTTTCATTGCCTATAAAGATGTATCTTTCACCATCACTTAGTCTTTAATAGCTCAGGCAACCCTGCATAGAAACACTTATGTGAGTAATAGCACCGGAGTTTGACTACCAAGTGTTTCTAGGTACTAAAGCTAAAACAGACTGAAAGAATATACCTTTCTTAACACGCCAAGTGTGATATTTTGTACATTCTTTCTTTACGTGTTCAGGTTT
Organism: Agave tequilana; assembly: GCA_038442645.1. NCBI lineage: Eukaryota > Viridiplantae > Streptophyta > Magnoliopsida > Asparagales > Asparagaceae > Agave > Agave tequilana. The sequence continues at coordinate 25,536 of JAVJIF010007150.1, forward strand.
CTTACAAAAGAAACAATCTTCATTTTCTTTCGGTTTCTTTTGATCTGGATTCTTAGCAGTTTCATCCTTCTTTCTTTTCTTACCCTTATCCTTTGAGGTACTGACCAGATAAGCACTTTCAGATTTCTCATGCTTGAGCCTTTCCTCTTCTTGCACACAATATGAAATGAGTACATTCAGAGTCTATTTCTTCTTATGACAATTATAACTAACCTTAAATTGACTGGAGTGTGCAGTAAGTGAAATTAAAACCAAATACACGAGTAAGTCCTCAGACAACTCGAGCTTCAGTGTCTTAAACTTGGAAGCAATATGAGACATATGCATGATGTATTCCCTTATGTATCCCTTGCCCTTGTTCTTTAAATCAATCTAGCTAAAAGCGTGCTTGTTTCTACTTTATCGTTCTTTGCAAAACGTTTCTCAATTTCAGTAAGAAAATTTTTAGTTAGATTTATTTCATCAGATACTGCACCTCGAAAGGCTTTCAGAATGGCGCACTTTATGATCATTAGACTCATGTGATTAGAGCGTTTTTACTTCTCAAAATTCTTCCAATCATCAGAAGAACTTTCAGCTGTAAGAGAAGCAGGTTGCTTTATCCTTAGTGCAGCCAAAATATTCAAGACATTCTTTTTCCATTCCTTAAAGTTTGTCACGCATGGGAATACTTTTTGTGTTTGTAGATATAACAGCAGCAGATACAATAGTCGTACAGAGAATAAATTAAATAAGCATGCATATCCACATCATAATCAAATAAATGACTTTTAAATTTAAACAATTATGGAATACATCTCAAGATACCTAGCACAACATTAATATCAAGTTTTTGAACAGTAATATTAATTTGTAGGTGGAACTCTTGGTGTAGCAGTCAAATATTGACAATAAATCTTGTCAAATAATAAATTTATCTTTGAATCAACTTATTATTCACATAAAAATCTTATAATTGTCACACATTTATCACTACAAATGCGAATGCAATTCGGCCAAATATTATCCTTCCTTTGAGCCGGTTAATACTCGCATGAATTCACACATACACAAACATCTCAACATTCTCAAGACGCTAATCTACACAAGAGAGGTCACTTTGACGACATTTTGTTTCAATTAGTTTTTATCAAATGTTAGACAATCTCAATAATTTATTAGATGTACCCAAAATTCGTTTAAAATTTTGAAAAATCCCAAAATTCCCCAAAAAAGGACCCAAAATTGCGTGGCGCTCGAGCGCACCGCCCGGGCGCTGCCAGAAGGTGCTCAGCGCCCTAGGGCGTCGCGCCCGGTGCCTGGGCATGGCCGCGCCTAGTCTAGAATTTTTCTTTTTTTAAAACTGAATTCAGATCTGAATATTATTAGATCCATAAATCTGAAGAAAAGAAAAAAAATTACCAAAGCCAAAGTAATCATGCAATATGATTCATAAGAGCTAATTTATATTTCATAAAAGTATCAATAAAAATCCCAAATTTTGATCTTTAATTCTCAAATCTATGGATCCTCAATGGAGTGGCTTTGATACCAATTGATGGACTTGAATTAAATAAAAGGATTCGATCTACAATAATCATCCTTAGAATAAACAAAATCAAAAAATCATAACTTTATCTTTAACGTAGATCAAATCCTAAAATATAGATCTAGTCTTCATGAAAATTCAAAGATATGAGAAAATTAAAATAATAAGAGCGGAAGCGTACCTTGATCCATGATTGAATTCCTTGAATTGTTGGGATGGAGAAGACCTTCCAAAAGATCCTTATTCCTTTAGGGTTTTCTCTCTGCTTGAAGAGATCTCAAAAAGAAGAAGATGATATGTTCTTTTGGAGACCATGATCACTTAAATAATAACTGATTCTATCAGTTATTTCTTTATTCAATTTGGCTCTTCATCAAATTAGAAATTACATAATTATCTCTACACATTAAATTCATGATAATTTAATACCTATTAGTCCAATTATTAATTTTATTAGATTACAATTAATTTAGACTTTACTTTATTATAGCCACACACATTAAATTCACATATGGGAGTTCACACATGTTGAATTATTTCCAACCGGGATCATTAGGGGAACAACAAGATGGACAATGTTGCAGGGTTTGAGCCTTTTTTGCCTCCTTATATCGCTGGCTGCAGTGTTGGGGCTGTAGCTGATATTGTGGACAGTCTCAGCCCTCAAGGTAGCCAGGCCATTTAAAACTGTATACTGAAACTAAAGATCACATCTAGATTTGGTTTGAGAAACAAAACCTCATTTTGTGAGGATATGCAGTTTAATAGCAAACAGTCTTACAAACTACAGAAGCATAGAAAAAAAAATGTCCGTGTACTCCGAGTTTAGCATTACTAAGATATAAGAATCGATATGGCTGTGTTACATATTATTACATCATAACGGCATTGTTCATCAAAAGTTGTCTATGCTCATTCACATTCTTAAATGCAAGATGCATAAATCTAGTCTACCTGCAAAAAACTTGCAGTATATATAGTACAGTTTATTGTTCATACTCTACTAATTCAGCTGTCAGCAAAGTACAAGGAATGATTGCAAGCCAAAACAAATAAATTATGTAAATAAATATTCTTTGTACACATCCTATCAAGCACACTGATGATAAACTTTCAACCATGTTAAAGGCAACTTGGAAGGAGTTCACATATCAATAACACAAGAAACTAACGACAAAGGAGGTCATAGAGAATATTGTGACTACAATTTGCATGATACCATGATTTCAATAACTCAGTACACAGTAATGCACTGAAATCTAGCAACCACACAGATTTAAGTTCCTTTACCGTGACCGAGCTTGATTGTCATTAAAGAGAATCAACACTTGCAGGTTGAAACTATGTTGCATCGTAAAAAACCTGTCACCCCTCTCATCACAATACAGAAGCTAACTTACCAATTTACTACCAACTAGTTGGTAGTACTCAAAAATATATATTCATTAAATTTATAACTAGACCTCGAAAAGAGACACTTCCAAACAAATGACAATAGTAAGCAAGTCGTACAATCGAAAGCAACACACATAAGAATTTAAATACGGAAGAACAGATTTGAGATATGCCAGAATCTTATATAGAAAATAGAGTACAAAAATTTACAAAATTCAGAAATAAAGCTACACTGAATTATCTAAGGGTACTTCCTAGGTTAAGAGCAGAAGCAAAGCATTTTTAGCCTAATCTAACTAAACACAGTATTTACAAGCTCCAACAGATACTGCAGCTTTTCATAAATAGAACTGCATATAAAATTTAGCAGTTCTTACCAAAATTCTTCACTCTATTGACAGCAGCGCAGGGATCTGCATCGATAAGCATCTTGACTACCTCTCTCATGGAAGGGCGAACAGAAGGCAACTTGGTGGTGCACTGCATGGCAACCTTCAAGACTTTGATCATGTCATCTGCTACGGGACCAGAAATTCTAGGATCGAATACATCTCTAATATTTTGGCCGTCAATATGGGTTGAAACCCAGTAGACAATGTCCTTTCCTTCACCAAAATGCGGTCCAGTCGGACTCCGACCAGTGAGCAGTTCTAAGAGAATGACTCCAAAACTATACACATCACTCTTCTCGGTCACCTTGAGAGAATATGCAAGTTCTGTATTCAAGTAAATGCAGAGTAAGTTAGGGTAAAAAGTAACAGGTATGTCAACTTGAAATTTGCCAAAATCAAAACTAACAGAATAAATTACTCACAGTTTTACTTGCACTACTACATGCTACAAAAAAAACTACGGTTGTTAGTTTCTACAGCCAATCTTTGATATTTAAAAAATAAATTTAAAAAAAAGGCAATCAGCATAGAAAACTTAAATTCTTCTTTGGCTTTGAGAATTTCTTGTGAAAGGACCAAATAATAAGGACTGCCAATGAGCTTTTCCTACCAAGTTAAAAGGGAAACAAGATACATTAAGCAATTGTAGAAGCATTTATCAACCAGGACCTTCTACGAAAAGAAAGGTTTAGTATGGGAAATAATTGACGTGCAAGAATCGACAAAACATATAAAAGATTATTTTCTTTGATATGAAGGGCGCCTAGCAGAAGAGTTCTTTCATGGATACGAAGAGGCTGTTTGGCTAATAGCAGGACCTATATACCCCTATGGCCAAAAGCAGGAAGAGAATCAAGATAAAGGACAAGAAAAGGATCAGAAAAGAACTAGACAGAATTTGTGATACTATATTTGAAGTAATTAATAAGTGAGCAAGCCATAAGGTGGGTCCCTCCCATTCCCTCTCAATGTAGGAGAGAAAAATTCCTGTAACATGGTTGGTTGTAACATCTATATTACATGTCACAACTAGCATGCATGCCACTCAAGTCTCCTCAAATTCCTCAAATAGATGTGGTTTTATAAAATGGAAAAGGGATTCAAGGAAGATGGTGGTGAGGATTACTCTGAGCAATCCCCTGCTTATAAAGTGGAATAGGGAAACAAAGAAGATGATGGTGGGGATTATTCTGAGCAATTCCCTGTCCCCCTCCCATCTCTTTAATTTCTTCTGTACCTTTTTTTCTTTTAGCTTAATGTGGGCAATTTTCTCCAAAAAGGAAAAGAAAGAAAGAAAACCTTCAGGTGCACATTTTCTACTTTTTGCAAGTGAGCCTACATGCATTTTGGTGATCTTATTAAAATTTCATCATCCAGTATTAGGTTTAGGGATAAAAGAGGCAACACATGCTTCCTTTATAGTTATGTTTTGATGGGCATGAAAAGAAGTACAAGTGTCAGTCTCAACCATGGTTTCAAATATCAGCCAATTCAAACATATATCGACAATATTGTATTGGTACCTGACATGATATTAACTCTAATATATCGATCGATATTGTCGATATTGATATTACAAGCCATTGGCTGATCACGATACTGATGATGAGATTTTAAACCATGGTCTAAACCAAATTCACACTAGAAATACTTATAAAAACTGTAAGAAAGTAAGAATACAGTCTGCAAAGAACTGCACAACTCTCAAGATATCTAACATACTCTTTATTCATGCATGCATCAAGATTAAAATCTCCAAATTAACTTAGGGGTGTGTGCAGACTAAATAGCAAAATATAACAAAAAACCATAGCAGAAAGAACATGAATCAAAGTTTATTATTTATGAAGAAAGACGTCATTATCTTAAAACAGAGGATAGTAGAAAGGGAACCCGAAAATATCAAGTATAATTCTCAGAAAAATATCTCGAGTATATTGTTAACAACAGGAAGAAACCAAAAGAACAGAAACTATAAATGGCATGCATACTTACCAGGAGCCATATAACCATAAGTACCAGCAAAACAACTATTATCTGACTCTTCGACAACCTTTGCAATCCCAAAATCAGCAATTTTTGCTTCAAAGTCCTTATCCAACAGTATGTTAGAGGATTTAATATCTCTGTGAACAATGGCTGGTGAACAGTCATGGTGAAGATACATGATACCCTTTGCTGCACCAACAGCAATATTATACCTTCTGTTCCAGTCCAGCTGAGGCTTGCTGCCTTTAACTTCCCTATGAAGAGCCTCATACAAATTCCCATTTGGCATAAACTCGAAAACAAGATAGCTGCAGCCTCCTCTTGTCACGCAGGCATAAAGCTTGAGTATGTTTCTATGCCTGATCTTCCCCAATATACCTATCTCTGCCACCAAAACTTTTGCGCCCTTTCCTTTCCACAGTTGTTTCACGGCGACTGTACCTCTGTTCTTTTTCAAATCCAATCTATAGACTTTACCAGTACTCCCAGTTCAATCAAATTCTCCTCCTCTAAGTTACATATCTCTTCTGCATTCAGTTCAGTAGGATGAAAAAATTCCAACTTCAGTTTTAAATCACTGTCCATGCCGTCTTCAATGTCCACCTTCCTACAGCTTTCTTCAAGCTTAAAGCTCTTATAACTCACAAAAGCAAGTCCAGCTAAAAGAACAATCATTATCAACATTATTACTAGTACCAGAACCATGTGTCTTCCAAAGATATCTTTGTGCCCAGAACTCAAGGTACAAATGCCCATATCAGGACCCAACTCATTTCCAGAATTTCCATCAATGCATAAACCTGAATTGTCAGCAAAAGCTTCTTCTCTGGCTATCATCAAAAGCTCTGGTGGAATCCTCCCTGATAACTTGTTATTGGAAAGATCAAGAGAACTTAGCTTCAGTGATTGTAGCCCTTCAGGTATTGAGCCAACAAGCATGTTATTCGATAGATTGAGTGAATTGAGAAAAGAAAGCAACGCTATTTTTCCTGGAATTTCACCATTCAATGAATTTTGCGCGAGATCTAAGTCCACCAGGTTGCTGCAGGTGACAAGTTCTTGAGGTACTGGACCTGTGAAGGAATTCATTTCCAAATGCAAAGACGTTAGCTGGTGTAACTCACCAAGTTGGGATGGTATATGACCTGAAAAAGAATTATTATAAGCAAATAACTTCTGCAGCTGGAAAAGCTTTCCAATCTCCGACGGTAGTTCTCCTGAAAATTTGTTATTCTGCACGTACAGCTGAGTCAAACTGATTGATCTCCCGATATCTGAAGAAATCCCTCCAATAAAACCATTATCTGCTACATCGATGATGACTGCAAATGGTAATCCCCAAAGCCCGCCTGGAACTTTGCCAGTAAAGCTATTTTTGCTAATTCTGAACCTCAGAAGAGATTTGCAGCTGGAATAAGAATCAGGAAAATCTCCTGAAAAGTTATTATCCAAAGCAAGCATGTATTGTAGATTGTTGTTTTGGCATAAGAACCTTGGGAACCGACCAGAGAAATTATTCTCAGATATGTCGAAACTGTTGAGGGGTGAGAAACGACCAAAAGATGCCGGGAATTCCCCAGAGAAACTGTTCTCATAAATTGAGAAGTATTTAAGAAACTGCATATTTCCAAATCCTTCAGGTAGTTCTCCTTGGAAGTTATTCCGGTATATCTGGAAAACTGTAAAATTCAGGTTACCCATCTCAGGAGGAAGTGTGCCAGTCATTTGATTGCGAGAGAGATCAAATTCACGTATACTGGTGAGGTTTGCAAGTTCAGGAGGAATTTCTCCAGTTAAACTATTCTGGTAAAGTTCAATTTTCCATAGGTTGCGTAACTTTGAAATCTCTTTCGGGATCTTCCCTGATATATGGTTCTCAGATAAATCCAGAGTACCGAGTGATGTCAGATCAAAAATAAAGGATGGGATTTCTCCTATCAAATTACACTGTGCCAAGTAAAGCAACGTTAAATTCTTCAAATTTTCAATACTTGGCGGTAGTTCTCCCTCCACAAAGTTATTCTTAGCAAGGCCTAGCTGAACCAGGCCTGACAGCTGTCCCACCCATGCTGGAAAATTGCCAGAAAATTGATTTGTTGACAGATCAAGGGCTTGTAGATTCCGAAGAGAAGAAAGATCTGGCAACTGTCCAGTGAAACTGTTTGAAGAGAGATTGAGGTATTGAAGGCTGGTGCAATTGGCTAACTCAGGAGGAATTGTGCCTGATATAGTATTTGTTTGAAGCGCCAGTGATGCAAGACTTCGAAGAGCAGAAATTGATGGTGATATCTGCCCCGAAAGAGACATGTTTACAAGTGAAATCCCAATGACATTCCCAGATTTGGAGTCGCAAGTAATTCCAACAAACTGACACGAAGATTGAGATTCATTCCAGCTTTCGAGATAATTCAAAGGATCATTTAACCACTTTCTGAATTCAAGCAGAGCTTGAGTTTCCGTTGTTTGGGAGTCTGATAACCGGAAAGTGCATAGAAGGTGAAGGGCAATAAAGAAACATAGAGAGAGGTGGAATTTTGCCATAGGAGTTGGTGAAAGGAAAACTAACAAGATCCTTTAGTGTCTTCTTAATATATTAGTAGACCTAAAAAAACGGACAAAAATAATAATTAGATACTGTGAGATGAGAGAGAACTACAAAATATTATTCTGGTAAGACTGCATGAATTGATGCAGAGAAACATTCAACTGAAATTCATTAAAAGAAAAAAAAACAAAAATGAACAAATGATTACAGTGACATCTGGAAGTGATCTACTTAAAGTGATTTCAGTGAGATCTGGCAGTTATCTACTCCAAATTGGCAGGTAGTATGTGAACATCATCATCATACTAAATTAGAAAAGTAGGTGAGGCAGCAAGCATAATCTGAGTGTTTTTTAAGCCATGGCATGTGCTTGGCATGGCTGATAGACAGAAGATTTGATAGCAACCACAAGAAAATTAATGATGAACTAATGAGAAATGTGAAGACGCCATGCGCACACATTTGGCAGGACAGGTCAAACCTGGAGATAGTCTAAGATTTGATTCAAGTATCTCTTGTGAAAGAAATTAGCAAATAGAAAGAAAAGCGGCATAATGAACTGGCTAGTGAATTATTATCAAACAAGATATGCATTACAAAATTGTAAGAAATCACCTTCGACCTAATGGGAAGTATCATTTAAACAAAATACTCCAAAACTACTCGTAAGCGTAACATAAGACTTGATCTAAGATGTATCGAATATTAGAAAAAAGCTATGTATGCAGACTTCATCATTTGGTTTAAAATTTATGCTTTTTTTAATCAGGTCTCTGCTTCTCAAATCTCATATTCTTTAAAGAAAAACTAAAGAGAGGTAGTCTATGACTCTATTATGTGATTATCATATGGTTTCATTAATCCAGAAATCTGAAGCTCTTAATTAATGTTTTATGTTTATTCGTCTAAATTTCTTGCAGATCTGATGAGCACATCACCAGTTGCTAATTATTTTCATATGTCTTAGTTTATTTTTGAGTAGTCTTTTTTTTGTGTGGGTGTTTAGTGCCACATCGGATATCCCCTAAAAGTGCTCTTTCATAGAGCCTATAAATAGGTATCAGACTTATTTTATTATGAGAAAATGAATAAATTAAAACTTTCCATTTAAATTCTCTTGAGTATGTTCATGAGTATTTGGGTGTGAAGCCCGTGGTATAAGGGTGTGAAGCCCGCGCAAAGGGTGCGAAGCCTAAATCTAACCGGTTCTTTCCTATAAACCTTAATTTCTCTTTTTCATTATTCTTTTCAAAACTCTAGTTTTAATTTCTCAATTTGAAGGTGATTGCGATCATATCCCGTATTACATCAATTTGGTATAAGAGCAATTAGTTTTCAATCCCCTTCCAAATTTGTTTTCCTCTTCTTCAAACCTAGCCCCTACCCTAGATCTAGATCTCTAGATCTATTTCAAAAAAAATTACACCAAGATTTGTTCTCAAAAAAAAGAAAAAGAGAAACAAAAAAACAGAAAAAAAAGAAAATCAGGAAAAAAAACTGCTCATGTTCCTGTTCACGAGCCGACTGACGTCAGCAGCTCTATCGTTGATGTCATCGGCTCGTTGAGTCGTATCCGAGCCGCGACTCGAGCCGCGACGATCCGTAGCCGTCGGCTCATACCCCGAGCCGACCCGGAGTTGCGCTGACATCAGCGGCTTCACCGCTGACCTCAGCGACTCACGAGCTCTGTACTGTTCATGCAGCTTGCACAGTCTCATTCCAGAGCAAATTTTTATTCGGAGTCCGTTTCGAGTTCCGTTCGAAGTGTTGGTTATGACTAAGCACCAGAGCCACTGAAAAGAATTCGTAATATTTGAGCAGCAAATCCGACCTCTACAAGTCTATGTTTGGTGCTGGTACTGTCCCTGCAGCATAAAATCAGCATTTCAGGTCAAATTTTCACTCTGATTTGAGTCTATTTCGAGCCACTGAGATTTGCGAGTAACTTTTGATCTTTTTACAATAAATTTTATTCATGAGGTATTACTTTTATGGTAAACATATATATATTGATGATGATGAAAAAGAAGTTGAAGGGGATATGTACGCAGCCCTCCCATATTTTTGGGGTTCTAATGACCTTGATGGGTATAAAAAGTGGGAAACCCAACTTAAAAAAATTTTCAGATATTTCTCCCTTGACACTTGCGCAGAAGTGTCACTGTGGCCAAATGAAGCTGGCTGGAGAAGATTATTGGTGGTGGAAAGACAGTCATATCAACTATCGAGATTGGTTGGTCTTACAAGAACTTCGTGCTTGGTATGCTCCAGACCTCAAGAGCCCACAATTCAGTGATCTAGTCACTGAATGCAAGGAGATCCTCACTGGCATGATAAAGATTCTAGAAAACAAGATGGTAGAGGTTGCTTAAGATCCAGAATTAGAATCAGAAGTTAATGGTAAGCCAGACTAGGGCCAAAAGTTGTTGCAGAGTTGGTGTCACTGCAAAAAAGATTTTCTCACAGCCCACAGAAGTTGTAGAGCTGTCTATTGAGACCTTTGTCGATCTTTTAGGAGAGCCTACTATGGAGCTAGTACCACCTTTTATAGCTATTAGAGCCTCAATTTTTTTGAGATCGTTTGATGTGTACGACCCCCTTGCAAATCTTTCTCAGGGAGCAAGTTTCACAGGATATTGGTATCTTGATATGTGGGTTAGATTTCAGTGAAACAGAGTTGACTTGTCATCCTACGTGTATCTGACTTGGAGCTCCTATCGACGGCTACCTATTTGTAATAGAAGCCGACTCCACCTCCACCACCTTGGTCTCGATATGATGCACTATGTTGCTGCCACGGCCTCCACCATGACCCAATTCAGATGCTTCATGAGGGGTGTCCTCTCTCGACTGATCGAGTTCCTCCCACCCCGAAAGAAATAATGAGGACATCACCATTGCTAGTTATTTTTCTATGTCATAGCTCATTCTTGAGTTTAGTTATTTTGTCTATTTTGTTTTTAGTACCACATTGGTTATATTCGAAAATTAGATCTTTTGTAAAGCCTATAAATAAGGCTCAGTACTTCTTTATTCAGTAGCCAATGATTAAATGAATAAAAATCTTTCAATTTATATTTTTTGAGTTATGAAGGTTCTTGAGATTGGGGTGCGAAGCCCATGGCGTAAGGGTTGCGAAGCCCGCGCAAGGGGTGCGAAGCCCAAATCTATCTGGTTCTTTCTTATAAACCCTAATTTCTCTTTTTCATTGCTTTTTAAAACCCTAATTTTCATTTCTCAACTTGAAGGTGATTGCGATCCTATCCGCATTACATCAGTTTGGTATCAAAGCTTCTCATTCTAATCCCCTTCAATTTGTTCTTCCCTCAGAAATCTTAGTTCTAGATCTGAAATTCTAGATTTAGAATATATCCAAAAACAGATTCAAAAAAAACATTACATTGTAGCAAAATTTCCCAAAAATCCTTCAAAAATCTCAAAAAAATCCAACCCCATACTGTTCATCTTTCTCCCCTGTTCCCGCTGCCCAAAAACCCCGCTGCCTCAGCAGACCGCCGCCATCACCCTCCATCATCATCTTCTTCCTCTTCATCAACCCATAAAATCTGCCGACGCCTTCTCCCGCTTCCTTCCACCATCACCAAAATCTTCAAAGAGAAATTCTCCTTCACAGAGAAATTTAACAAAAAATTACAATAGTTCTACTTCTTCCCCGATGCCCCTCTACTGTACATCTTCTTCATCCTCGTTCTCAATCTTTCTTCCCCTTTCCACACAACCCCTGCACCTGCAACCATCCATCTCTTTCAAACCCATCGATGCACATCATCTTCATCATCATCACCATCCATCATCATCACCTCCTTCAACCTCAACTCCATTAGAACCATCCTGCTGACACCGGTGGCACCCACGCCGCCCACTTGCATCGACTTCTTCATCCACCGCAAGATCAGATCCACGACCGAGATCTCCTCCTCAAATCACCGCCTCAGATCTCCTCTGCCATTTCCTTTTGTCGTCAACGCAAGCTCCGCCGCCGACTCTAACGAGATGTCACACTATAGTCGTCATCGCCTCCGCCTCTGCTTCCGTCACCGTCGTAGCCTCCACCTTTGACACTGTCGTCGCCATCCTCTCCTACATCACGCCATCGCCGCCTCTCAGAGAGGCGCCGCCATCACCTGGCGCCCTAACTCAATCGGGTGGAAGAGTAAATTGAAATGGGTTGGTTTATATGGGATTCATCTGGGTTTGTTTAAAACCCGACACGACCAATAGCTAACTAATCAGGTTTGATTTTGGGTCGGATCCAGAAAAATCTGAAAAGTTCTAAGGTGAACCTAACTCGACTAAGTCAACTCAGTCAATTCAGTGAGTTGACTCAGTCTAACTCAGCGGGTTGACTCGTCTGACTCAGTTCAGATTCAGTTCTGATCTTTTTGAAGCCATTCTGAGCTCGTTTCAAGCGTGAATCAAGCCCTATTTGAAGCAGCATATTCGTGACAATCAGGACTATGCGTCTACAGCCTCCTCATCCAGGTTCGAGCTTCAATCTTCTACCAAATTCAGCTCAGCAGATAACACACAACAGTACAGAGGTTATTTCTCGCTCATTCGAAATTAGTTTTAAGCGTTGTTCGAAGCATTGGGTCCGTAACTAAATCAAGGAGCCAGAAAAAAAATTTTACCGCACTTAGATAGCAGTGAATCTTGGGCAACTTCTAATCTTTATGCACTGAAAGATTATTTATAAAATTTTACTTTTGTGAAAAAATATAAATACTGAAGCTGATGAAAAGAAGGTAGAAAAAGATATGTATGCAACTCTCCCATATTTTCGAGTTTTAATGATCAAAATGGGTATGAAAAGTGAGAAAATCATATTGAGAATTTATAAAGGTATTTGACACCTGAGCAGAAGTGTCACTATGCCCTATTGAACTGAAGAAACTTATTTGTGATGGGAAGATAGTCATATCGACTGTTAAGATTGGCTTGTCTTACAAGAACTTCTACATACTCGGTATGCTTCACACCTCAAGAGGTCACAATTCAGCAATCCAGACGGTGAATGTAAGAAGACTCTTACAAGCATGGTGAAGATGCTAGAAAGAAAAGCGGTAGAGAATGTTGAAAATTCAGAACCAGAGCCAAAATTGATGATAAGTCAGAGTCATGGCCAGAAGTAGTTGCTGAGCTGGTAATACTGCAAGAAGAAATTTTCTCACGGCCCACGAAAGTTGTAGAGCTGCCTGTTGAGACTTATATAAATTTTCTAACAGAGCCAACCTTAGAGCTAGTACTTTCTTTGGCAGTTGTGAGGGCCTCAGTTTTCTTGAGATCACCGAATGTGTTCGATCCCTTACAGATCTTTCTCCATGAGCCAATTTTAAAGGAGATTGGTACCTTGATATGTGGGTTATATGTCAGCGGAGCAAAGTTGACTTGTCACACTGCATGTATCTTGCACGAGCTCCCATTGAAGATCACATGTTTGTCACGAAAGCCAGTTCCACCTCAACCACCTTTACTTTGATGTGATAACTAGTGCTGCTGCCACAGTTACCACCATTTACCGATTGAAATGCTTCGTGAGGAGAGCCCTCACTCGACAGGGTCGAGTTTCTCCCACCCCGGAGGAAATGATGAGGACATCACTAGCTGCTAGTTGCTTTCTTATGCCTTAACTTATTTTTGAGAAGTTGTCTTTTTTATGTGGGTATTTAGTACCACATCGATTATCCCCTAAAAGTGATCTTTCGTAAAGCCTATAAATAGGCATCAAACTTATTTTATTATGAGACAATGAATAAATTAAAACTTTTAAGTTAAATTCTCTTGAGTGTGCTCTTGAGTATTAGGGTGTGAAGCACGTGATGTAAGGAGTGTGAAGCCCGCATAAGGAGTGCGAAGCTCAAATCTATCTGGTTCTTTCCTATAAACCCTAATTTCTCTTTTTCATTATTCTTATAAAAACCCTAGTTTTCATTTCTCAATTTAAAGGTGATTGCAATCGTATCCCGTATTCTTTGTAGATTGTATGTTGAATTCCCAAAAGACATAACTAACCGTAGTATACAAGTCTAGCGCATGTCTAATTGACATAGTAAAATAGAAATGAGTATGAATAAGTGATAACAAATGTTCATAAATAACCTGCAATATCAAGCATAGAAGAATTCTAGAAGCATCTAAAACTATAATTTTCATCATCAAATTTTTGCAAATTTGCAATGCATCAATGGTCATGCCAGAAAAAGATCAGAGAAAAGAAGTTATTGATGTCCAACTTTAACAGAATTCATCATTTGGAGACTATCCCAAAATCAATTTTTAAATTTTATGATATATGAAGCTTATCAAGTAACTGATAATCATATTTGAGTGTTACAAGTCAACTCTAGAATTTTTTTAATGAGAAATCGTTTTCCAATTTGAGCTAATGAGCAATCACTGTTCTAAAAATCAGATTAATCGGCCGATTAATCCTATTCGGTGGCAGCCCGCTTAATATTACATTAATCGCTCTGGTTATGCGCTCGGGTGATTAATCGGATCCAAAACGATTAATCCCCAATTAATGCCCGATTAATCTAATTAATCCCCGATTAATCCGATTAATCCTCGATTAATCATTTAGGCATTTCATATATTTTTTATTTGAAAAACTTATCACTTTGTTTGTGTTAGATCGCTAAGTAGTTTATATTGTGATGTTGATGATTTAATAATGATCTTTTGTTAAATAGTAGATGAACTATTATTTATTAAATAGTAAATGAATTATGAATTATGATATTTTATTATTGTATATTTTTCATAAAGTGATACTTATATTTTATTATTTTTAATTATTTTTAAATTAACTTATTTAGCAACCTTTCTCCATCATTCTTTAAAGCTCATTATTTTGATTGATAAATTGACTATTTTTTTATTTATCTTATTTTACAGGTAAGTTTTTTAATTTATATTTATGTTGCAAAATTTGAAATCTTAGATTACTAATGCGATGAGATAAGTTCTCTTACTTCTTTTTTTTTACTATTTATTTATATTGTCTTGTTGTTCAACATATCATGGTTTCTAACTTCACATCTGGATATTGTCTTGTTTAATGTTTAGGTATTTTCAACAATTAACTGTATGTATTCATATGTAGTTGTGTATAAATATAATTAAATATATTAAAATATTCAAAACGATTAATCTCCGATTAATCCTCGATTAATCCGATTAATCATTATTCAGTGTTGGACCGCACGAATAATGAAACCGATTTTTAGAAGACTATGAGCAATGACTACTTATCATTGTTAAAAGTATTTCAAATGAAACTCCCGTATATTTCATTTAAGTGCAGGCTTTATCTAAATTCATATAATTTAACAGGATACCAAGCTGATGTAATACAGGATCGCAATCACCTTCGAATATAAATAAAAAAGAAAAACTAGGGTTTTACAAGAAATAAAATAAAAATAGAGATTAGGGTTGGAGAAAGAACCAGATAACTTTGGGCTTCGCACCCCTTATGCGGGCTTCACACCCCTTACACCACGGGCTTCACACCCAATCTCAAGAATCCAAGAGCTCTGAAATTTTAACTGAAAAAGTTTTATTTAATCATTGTCTACTTATTCATTGAGTTGAGCCTCTTTATATAGGCTCTTACAAAGTGAACTTCTCGGATATAACCGATGTGGTACTAAAAGAAAGATAAACAAAACACATCTCAAAATAAACTAAGACATGAAAAGGTAACTGACAACTAGCGTGATGTCCTCATCAATTCCCCCGGGGTGGGAGAAACCCGACCCTGTCGAGTGAGGACTTTCCTCACAAAGCATATAAATCAAGCCAAGGTGGTAGTCGTGGCAGCATCACTGGTACGCCGTGTTGATATTATGGTGGCGGAGGTGGAACTGGTCTCCGTGACGGGTTGGCTGTGAAAGACGGCAGCTCGATCAAGACACAGAGATTAGACCAAGGCACATCATCCCTGCTGAAGACAAAACTAATACCAGAATCCCATGGGCTATCCAACTCGCAAGCAATGTAAGCAAACATCTTCAGAGCCCTATCGAAGTCTTTACGCCAAGCGTGCAACTTCCTCACAGCCTCATAGCGACTCGTAACCATCATCTTATTATTAACCGCAAATTCCTGCAAAATACTATACGGGTACGTAGTAAATTTGTGAGTATCATTGAAAATTGCTATCGGTCTAGTGATATCATCAATATATGCAACAGGCAAATGCAATGTAATAGGCTCAACTATCTCATTCATGTCAACACTGACGCTATTAGACATGTGAATTTCATCAATAACCAGTGTGTCAGCATCAACTGCTGTGTCTTCAATTATACTAACAATATTGGAAGGAACGTGGACTTCCTCATTTTCCTTCGAGACGTCAACTTCATCATTAGATACAATTCTAACATGTTTACTCTCCGAAGGACACTGATAATCATAATGTCCATATCCCTCACATTTAGAACACCTGGCCTTAGCATTGACTAGGGTTTTGAAAGCCAAGTCCAACCTTAATGCAACATAAAAGCCTCTTCAACAGTGTCTAAGTCATAGGGCCAATAATCATAACACGTTTTATTTTAGGTCGTAAACCACAAACAAATCTAGTTACAGTCTCAGAAGGGTGCTCTCTCACGTCACTACGGTGGATTAAGTCCTGAATATGACAATGTAATGCTGAACGGATAAATGACCCTGACGGGGATTGTGTAGCTGGTCTAAGTGGGGGTCCATATAATGTTGACTAGTCATGATGGCTCAAGCAAACAAACAGATACAGTGGAGAACCCTAAGGTCAAGTAAACTAAATGCATACACTAAATGAACAAAAAAGATCCTAAAGTTTAAATGCAAAGAAAATGACCTCCAAAAATGATGAAAGCGATAAATAAGTGATGCAACCACTAGATAGAAGCAAATAGCATTCAACCAACAAATTATAGCAATTCAAATAGAAGTTGTAGTAATTTAACAGTTAATAATTCAGCTCAAGTTCGGTTATCACCTGAGGGTGAGTCGTTCACGCCCAGACACAAAAATTTCTCAAAAACTCTTCGGAGAAATACCCACACTGTAGAGAATAACTTACCCACAAAGTTCTAGAATAGTAGTAGTATGAAATGAAAGAAAGATGCCTCGAACTGGGCTCAAATCGGAATGGAAAAGAGGCCTCAAAAGTCTGCTCTTTTGTTGCAGGAACAGAACCGGCTCCAAACAGAGGCTTGAAGAGATCAGATTTGCTCAAAAAAAGCTACAAAAACTTTACCATTATCTCCGGGGCTCAGCTACCAACTCACTGTTTCAGACGGAGCTCGATTCGGACTCCAGACGGGCCTGAAACGGGCTTCAGAACAGACGAGTGTTGGGCTTTGGGGGCGCTGAACAGTAACCAAGAGGTTACTATTCACGTGAACAGTAATCAGGGTGATTACTGTTCACCGTGAACAGTAATCGGTAATTTTTTTCTTTTTTCTGTTTTTTCCTTCTTTTTTTCCTTCAGTTTTTCTGTTTTTCCTTTTTTTCTGTTTTTCTGTTCTCTTTTTTTCTTTTTTTTTTGGCAAAGTAGATCTAGATCTAGAATTTGGGGAAGAGAAGAAATTCGAAGGGGATTGGAACCAAAGCTCTGATACCAAATTGATGTAAAACAGGATCGCAATCACCTTCGAATACAAATAAAAAAGAAAAACTAGGATTTTAGAAGAAATAAACTAAAAAGAGAGATTAGGGTTGGAGAAAGAACCAGATAACTTTAGGCTTCGCACCCCTTGCACCACGGGCTTCACACCCAATCTCAAAAACCCAAGAGCTCTGAAATTTTAACTGAAAAGGTTTTATTTAATCATTGTCTACTTATTCATTGAGTTGAGCCTCTTTATATAGGCTCTTACAAAGTGAACTTCTCGGATATAACCGATGTGGTACTAAAAGAAAGATAAACAAAACACATCTCAAAATAAACTAAGGCATGAAAAGGTAACTGACAACTGGCGTGATGTCCTCATCACAGGCCTTGTCACAAGCAATCCCCATTAGTTTTATGCATCCTCCAATTGTTCATATTAAAAGCCACAAGTCCTTCCACTCCAAGATTTCATGATACAACTTATATCCAAGTCATTAGGCATCCACTCCCATTGTAACACCCTGATTTAATTAAATCTTGAATATACTCTGATATCCAATTATAGGATGATAACTGGTAATTAGTATTATAAATTGCAACTTTTGATTAATAGTATAATAAAAGACATGTATACAAGTCTAGTATACATGAATTTTTTTCTCACTAATTATCATGGTAATTAAAAAATCAAAACTTCATTAGTGGAGAAATAAGTGAAAGTATGGTATGGCTATTGTAATGTCTGAATTTCCTTATAATAGATTAACTCTAATTATCAATTTTGATATTTTATACAAAAATTATATGGTTAAACGTGTGATGAAAATTTAACTTGAATTATCGGATAAATAATTGATAATTTAATTCAATCACAATTATTGTGGAGCGAGTGGACTTAGTGAGGGATTATATTTTTATGGAAACTTGTATCAATACCCTAGTGTATATATGTGCAAGTATTAGTGTATACAAGAATTTATACACTCCAATGTATTAATCTCCCACCAAATTACATTATACCTATTATATAAATCTTAAACTCTTAATGGATTGTGTAGTGGCAAAATCTTAGCCACACAAGAAGATGGGGTGACATGTGGCATCATGAGGTTAATTCCCACACATTTATATGATGATCACCAAGAAGAGAAATCCAATTTCTCTTCATTTCTCTCTCTCCATCTCTCTCTCTCTCTCTCGTAAGTTCTCCCCTTCTCTCCCTCTTTGTGATGGCAGCACCTTCATTCTCTCTCTCCCCCCTCTCTAATTCTTTCCCTCCCTCTCTCCCTAATTCCCTCTCTCTCAAGGTCTTACTCTTACAACCCTACCCTAATTTTTACCCTCTTTTTCCCTTCTTGACCACCAGTCAATGGCACCAGAGGGGCGATGGCACCCCATGGCCCTGCCTACTCTCTCTTCCCCCTTTACTTTCTCTTTTTCCCTTTGACTCTGCGATAACAACAGCACCAAGCTATGACAGTGGCTCCAGAGGGCCAACGGCGACGACTAGCGGTGGCTACCTGCAGGGCGTGTGTAGCGCGTGTAGCACTGCTATGTGCGCGCAAGCATGCGTACCACGAATTTTGGGTACAATTGAGGAACTTCGTGGGAGGAAGAGGAAATTCGGCTACTTGAGTATCGAAAATTGTCAATTTTGTGAGTAACTAATTAATTTGATATATATGAACATAATTCATAGAGTAACTATAATTTGTAATAATGGTTATATAAGTTATATGTGATGATCATACATGCGTGATTCACGGGATTGAAATGGGTATTCAGAGCAGTTAGTAATCCACACAGAATAGTATGCTCGAGATTCCTATTTATTTAACCAAACAAAAATTAATATGAAACTTATCGGTTGGTTGGTAATTTATATTGATTAAGTTTATGGTAGTATTCGATATGTGATAATTCTGTTTATACACGACACATAATCGATTGTGAGTGTATGACGATAATAACCGAGTTATGTGATAATTGTGTTAATACACGGTGTGTTAATGTATCCACGAGTGTTTGATGATACTAACCCGGTTATTTAGTGATATTGTACATATGTAGCGTGAATATGTTGATGTAATACCAACCTGGATCGTAATCACCTTCAAATCGTAACCAAAATTTGAAATTGAGAACAGGATAAGGTTTTGGGTTTCCACCTCTTACGCGGGCTTTTCACCCAAATTCGAGAGCAGATAAACTCAAGAATTAAACCAGATAAATTTGAGAAAATTTTAATCATTCCATAATTCCAATACAATAATCTAGGGGGCCTTATATAGGCTTTACAAAAGAGGACTACTAGGAAATAACCGATGTGGTACTAAACGCCCACAAAAGAACACAAATAAAACTAAAACATCTACTACAAATAAAGCTGAAACAAATCCAATCTAAAGACAAAGAACTGCAGTGCGTTACTTCCTGAAATATACTTGATCGAATCTGCCCCTGAGAGGCATGATTCCTCATCAATTCCCCCGGGTGGAAAGGACTCGACCCCGTCGAGTATGGGAGACAGAACTGCTGCTGGCTATGATAACGCTCCAGTCGATCAGGATCAAGATGCTGGAGGTCTTCCTCGGTAATCTAAGAATTTTCTGAATCAGGTTTTCCCGTCCACTTAATGAGATAGCGACGCGTTCCTCCGTCTCTAGTAGAGACAATCTGATCATCCAAGATAGAATCTATATTTTATATTGCATAGGACAGTTTAGGGGGAAGTGGAGGTAGTGGGGGCTCTCAGAAAGGTCTTGGCTTGGCTCATCCACGAATGGGTCAGAAGGGGTATCAAAGGTACCTCTATATAGAACCAAGTCCTCAACATTAAAAGTGCAACTGATGCCAAAGTCAGGTGGGAGATCCACCATATAAGCATTTGAATTGATTTTCTTGAGAATCTTGAATGGCCCTGCGCTCCGCGCGTGTAATATCTTCACAGTTCCCGGTGGAACCGCTCGGGTCTCATGCGGACTATCACATAATCTCCGACATTAAAAGTTCTTAATCGGCGATGTAGATCTGCAGAAGCTTTATAATCAGTATTATTTTTCATTATCTTTTCTCTAATCTCCTCATGTAATGCACGGATATAAGATGCAAATGCTGATGCTGAGTCTGATACCCTAGAATGATGATGAGTCATGGGAATTAAGTCAACTGGTAGCCTGAGTTTAAAACCGTTTACTATTTCAAAAGAACTAAGACCCGTAGTCCTATTGACAGATTCATTATATGCAAATTCAGTCATAGGCAAAATGAGATCCCACGTTTTCAAATTTTCTCCAACTACACACCTAAGGAGATTTCCTATTGTCCTGTTTACTACCACGGTTTGGCCATCTGTCTGTGGATGAAAGGCTGTTAAGAATTTCAGTTTGGTGCCGATTTTGTGTCAAAGTGTTTTCCAGAAGTAGCTAACAAACTTAACGTCCTTATCGGATACCATGGTTTTAGGTATCCCATGCAACTTGATGACATTATCAAAGAACAAGACAGTTACGCGAGACGCATCGAAGGTCTTGAAACACGGGATAAAGTGCGCTATTTTTGAGAATCGATCAACTACTACTAGGATAAAGTCGTGCCTTTTCTGAGTTTTTGACAATCCTAGTATGAAATCTAAGCTCACGTCTTGCCAAGGGCAATTGGGTACCAGAAGAGGAGTGTAAGGTCCGGCAATCTGCTTTTATTGCTTGGCCAGTTGGCACGTGCGACATTGGCTAACTATCTTAGCGATATTTCTTTTTAGACTCGGCCAGTAGAATCGGTGTTCAACAGCCTCAATTGTCTTGTTCTGACCGAAATGTCCTTCCAGCATATACTTCCCAAGAGAGAAAACCCTGAGGGACGTACGGGGAATACATAACTTACAGAATCTGAATAGATAGCCGTCTTGTAGGAGAAAATCGTACATCTCATGAACAGGGCCGTCCTATAATGTGACATAATTTTTTTCAAAGTCGGGACACGAATCATACTCCTCTCTTAACCTTTCAAATCCAATCGCTTCTGTGCTTATAGTTACCAAGGTTGTGACATGTCGACACAGCGCATCAGCGACCTTATTCTCGATGCCTGCTTTGTGTTTGAGAACAAAAGTGTAATCCTGCAGAAACTCTACCCATTTGCTATGTCTCGCATTCAGTCTATTCTGGGAGTTGAGATACCTTAACGCTTCATGATCTGAATACAACACAAATTCTTGCGATAACAGATAATGTCTCCAATAGCGCAAAGCCTATATAACCGCATAAATTTCTTAACATATGTGGAGTATCATTGCCAGGCATCACTTAGTTTTTCGCTGAAATAAGCAACAAAGTGGCTTTCCTGACTCAGTATGCCACCTATTATCAGTCCCGATGCGTCACAAGTTACTTCAAAAGCTTTTGAAAAGTCAGGGAGACACATTACGGGAGCTTCTGTCATCATCCTCTTAATTTCAGTGAAAGCCTTGGAGGCAACAGGAGTCCACTAGAACCCCTCGCTCTTTAAATAATCAGTTATAAGTGTCATAATAGCACTAAAGTTCTTATGAACCGACGATAAAAAGTGGCTAACCCATGAAAGCTTTGGACTTCCCTAATCGTTCGGGGTTGTGGCCATTCAGTTATTGCCTTCACCTTTTCAGGATCCGCAGAAACCCCCTCGGATGACACCACAAACCCTAAGAAGATAACCCTGTTTATACAGAAAACACACTTTTTTAGATTGGCATAAAACTTCTCAGTCTGGAGTGTGCATAGGACCTGCCTCAGACGTCCCACATGTTGCTCCTAATTTTAACTGTAGATCAGTATATCATCAAAATATACCACAACGAATTTATCGATAAACGGTCGAAACAATTGAGTCATCACTCTCATGAAGGTGCTAGGAGCATTGGACAGTCCAAAGGGCATAACCAACCATTCATATAACCCGTCTTTAGTTTTAAATGCGATTTTTCATTCATCTCCTGGTCGGATTCTAATTTGAAGATACCCGCTCTTAAGATCAATTTTGGAGAAGACTCTGGCACCTGACATCAGATCCAGCATATCATCAAGACGGGGAATAGAGAAATGGTACTTGACGGTAATTCTATTAATTGCACGACTATCCACACACATACGCCATGTACCATCCTTCTTTGGCGTCAAAAGTGCGGGAACCGCACATGGACTCAAGCTCTCTTTGATGAACCCCTTGTCGAGTAACTCTTCTACTTGTCGTTATAATTCTATATGCTCAGTTGGGTTCATTCTATAGTGGGACAGATTCGGTAAAGTTGCTCCTGAGACTAAGTCAATAGCATGTTGGATGTCTCGCATAGGAGGCAACTCACCTAGTAGATCTTGTGGGAGGGTTTCAGAAAACTCCTCCAGAATTGATTTAATATGCTCAGGAATCTGCTCCTCGCTACTTCGATCAGCCTCTCGAGCTACGATTGAATAACAAGTAGAACCCTCATGCAAGCTCTTTTCAATTTGATCGTGGCTAATCAAATTCATTTCCATCTTACCTTTGCCCTTAGTACCCTTTATTTTAGGATTCAGGACATCCATCTTGTGTTTTCCTTTGTCAACCCTTTTTTTCTCGGGTTGACGGTTTCAATTGGTTCGGCATAAATTTCACCGTCTTTCCATTATGGATGAACGAACACTTGTTGGTACGCTCAAATATGGTCACGTCTAAGTCAAATAACCATGGCCAACCCGAGATGATATGACCAACATCCATGGGGAGTATGTCGCACCACACATTATCCGTGTATGTGGCAAACTGGATGGGGATCTGACATCTCTCCTGAACATCTATAGATGTAGCGTCAATCCATGTGACCTTGTAGGGGTTTGGATGCTTCACCGGTCTCATCCCCAAGGTGGTGATTAACTTTGACGCAACAAAGTTGATGCAGCTGCCACTATCCACTATTACCTTGCAGTTCTTATTGTCAATTTTTGTGCAAGTTTGAAATACGGCAGTCCTTCTCCAGTCGTTGAGTGGTACAGGCTGGGTTAAAGTGCATCTAACCACTCCTAATTAGGTGCAAGCTACACTAGGAGGTAGGCTCGTCATTTCAACAGTTCTGATACACCCATTGAATTCATACTCTTCGACAGAGGCATCTGAGTCATCATCTTGTTGGTGCACAATCACTTCTCCATCATCCTCTCTTTCTATATCTTCAATGGGAATTTCTACAAAGAGGGTTTTAGTTTGACTCGGGCACTAGCTGGCAAGGTGACTATACCCTTGACACCTGTAGCATTGGGTTATTGGGTTGACTTTTCCTGAGTCACTAAACGTTCTCTTTACGGATGTGATGGACCTTGCACTAGAGGACCTGCTGGTTTGACGCTAGAGGAACTGGAGGCAGGTTTACTTGGGGTAGGAAGAGATCGGTTGAAGCTTGGATGGCTAGTAGTGACGGTTCTAGAGTTATCCCTAAAGTTATTTCGGTTAAAATAAGATCCTCTAAACTCATCTAAGTCGGTGACTAGCTGATATGCCTGTTCTAGAGTCGTTATGCCTCGAGCAATGAGCTCTCGACGATAATCATCCCTAAGACCGGACCTGAACCTAGATAGGGTCTGTTCGGGAGATTCTAACTCGATAGCTCCACACCGATTCAAATATTCATCAAATTTAGCAATGTAATCAGTGGCTGATTTGTTCCCCTGAGTCCATCGATTCCATTTGTTTAATAATTGTTGACTGAATAATGGTGGAACATACTTCAATATAAGCTTCTCTTTCATGCTTTCCCAAGTGTCCACTGGGTCTTCCCTTCTGTACCTCATCATCCTCTCTAGGTTTTTCCAATATTGCCCAGCTCGTCCCGTTAGTTTCATTATGACCAATCGAATCTTTCTTGACTCAGACATGTCATGCCAACGAAAATATCGGTCCATAGCCAACTGCCAATTTATATAAACCTGAGGGTCCAAGCGCCCGTCGAAGGAAGGAGCATCGACTTTAACGCTCCTGATATACTGCGCATCAGTGTCAGCTGTATAGTAGGGCGAAACTTGCTCACGCCTGGGAGACCTACTAACGTTTTGAGAATTTTCCTCCTCTGTGGTTCTTCTCCGATTGGTTTCTAGCCTACCAATTCGTGTTGCTAGATCCCTACAATTGACATCAACCTGATCCCTAACTTCTTGTAGCTGTCTGTCCATATTTTCTATCTTGATAAGGATTGTGTTAAGTGTGTCATGAATGCTAGGGTCCATTGGTGTCGAAGTTTCTCCCACAGAAAAAGTTCTACGACTTCTAGTAGGCATGCAAGATCCTAACTAATCCTAAATGCAAGTTGTCCTAAAAATGATATGTATGCTATACAGGAGGAGTCAGATATTAGAGTGATGAAAGATAATACCAACTTTAAGCTACGTAGATTAACATGTGATTAAGAAAATGTAATGTGGAGACAGTAATTAAGACACGTGCTGACACAGTTAACTCCAAGATAAATCAAGTGATCACAAATTCAAATTAATTAGTTGCATAATTAATATTAAGTCAAGTTACCACTCAAGGTCAGAATCACACAACTCACTATTTAGTGGGCAACAGTCAATGAATTCTACCTCGTGACAGATTGGAAAGGCTAGCTATTTTAATTAAGTGGCATGAATAACTGAACAGAATATTCAAAGTTACCTGGGGAGGCGACCGTAGCTCAAACCAGAACGAGACTGCTGTAGGCGCGTAGTACTGGTCGTCACGAATCCATTGCTTCGAGAACGGCTCGATTTGGACTTGAAACGAGCTTTGAACGGCCGTCGAAAGTGCTGTTGTGTTTCTGGACTGAGTCAGGAACGATTTGGTGAGTCAACTAAGTGATAATTCAGGAACGATGTCAGCGATGACGTCACTCAAGTGGATCGGGTTCGGTTCGAATCACCCAACCCGACAAATCCTGGATCCGCGACCCGCTGCGGATTCCCTTTAAAACCCTGAACGGGTTTAGACCCGATCCGTGAACCCTCACCCGATCACCCCTCTTCTTCCTTCGAGCTCTGCTAGGGCTTGGGCGATTACGGCGATGGAAAAAGTCCGGTGATGGAAGCAGTCCGGTGGCGCGAAGTTCGACGACGGAAGGATTGGTGGAGCTGCCTGGTGAGGGAACTCCGGTGAGGAAGTTCCTGTGAGGACACGGCAAGGAGAATGATGACGATGGCGGCGGCGCGACACAGCGAAGCACGGCGTCAAGGGCCAATCCTGCTCCGATGATGTCGAATCGAGTCTTTGGAAGCCCCGATGAGCCTAGGGAGAGGACGATGTTGATCTGAGAGTGCCGACGAGCCTGGGGAGACGACGACGTGAACCAGGGAGCACCGGCGAGCCCGATCACCTCTTTTTCCCTTCGATCTGCCCTTAGGGCTTAGCCCTGGCACGGCGACAGTGACAGAGGGGTGTTAGCAACGGTGGCGGGCGTAGATGATGACGGGGAATGATGATGAGGGTGATGTCAGTGGAGGTGGAGAGGCCGGAGGAGGGTGGTGGCGCGATGGCGACGACTAGGATCAAAGGAGGAGTTTGGGGATGTCGCTAAGGAAGGGAAGAGGAATTGGCTACGAGTACTGGAGATCTTCTGCGATGATGATGGCGGCGTTGATCGCTGATGGTGATGGCGGCGAACGGTGGCAGCTTCCTTGCGTTGGGTTGGTGTCGGAGTTAGCCCGACGAGGTCGCAGCGGTGAGGTAGAAGATCGACGATGGCGGTAGAGGACGTGGGTGTTGGTGGCGCCGGCGGGATTTGGAGGGAGAGGGGTTGACGATGATGAACAGTGGAGATTTCAATTTTCAGGGATTTTTTTTATTTTCGAAAACGTAAATGAACAGTGAATTTTTTTTTTGAATGGATCTAGAATCTAGATTTGGGATTGGTATATGAGAAGATTTTAGAACAGGAGAAAAATTGAAGGAGATTGAAAACCAGGACTCTGATACCAAAATGATGTAATACCAACCTGAATCGCAATCACCTTCAAATCGTAACCAAAATTTGAAATTGAGAACATGATAAGGTTTTGGGTTTTCACCCCTTACGTGGGCTTCTCACCTAAATTCGAGAGCAGATAAACTCAAGAATTAAATCAGATAAATTTGAGGAAATTTTAATCATTCCATAATTTCAATACAATAGTCTAGGGTGCCTTATATAGGCTTTACAAAAAAGAACTACTGGAAAATAACCGATGTGGTACTAAACGCCCACAAAAAAACACAAATAAAGCTAAAACATCTACTACAAATAAAGCTGAAACAAATCCAATCTAAAATCAAAGAACTACAGTGCGTCGCTTCCTGAAATATACTTGATCGAATCTGTTCCTGAGCGGCATGATATCCTCATCATATGTATTCACGAGTGCATGATAAAAATATCCTGATTAATTGGTAAATTGTTTATATGTAGCATGTACTCGTATCCATGAGTGTATAAATAGAAACCTAGTTGATTTGTAATATTATTTATACATATAGAGTGTGTTTGTGTTCGTAATAACTCGGGTGTGTGGTAATTGTGTCTTCATATAGTGCATTCATGTTAATGCATGAAAGGACTGGTGAGAGCCGAAAGGGGGAAGATGGTGGTTGTGTGTGTGTGTTTGTGTTTATATATTATTATGAAGAAAGGGATTGGCGGGATTCGGAGGTGGAGGAAGACAATGTTTTCTGTTTATATATCATTATATTGAAAGAAGAAACCGATAGAAGCCGGAGGTGGGAGGAGACGGTGTTTATATTTATGTATACATTATATTGAAGGAAGGGACCGGCGAGAACCGGAGGGGAAGACAAAGTATATGAAATCATCATTGTGATCATGTCATATTTATATACAGTGTGATATGTGATGTATGATTTGTGAATCACGAATATATATATATATATATATATATATATATATATATATATATATATATGTATATACATATGTATATGTATATACATATACATATGTATATGTATATACATATACATATGTATATGTATATACATATACATATGTATATACATATACATATGTATATGTATATACATATACATATGTATATGTATATACATATACATATGTATATGTATATACATATACATATGTATATGTATATACATATACATATGTATATGTATATATATATATACACACACATATACATATGTATATAGAGATAGACTTGTATCCTTTCAAAGGATTTGATCCCGGATCCTTCCCACTCAAATTCAACCCTCCAACATTCGAATACAAGATCCACTCCGTTGAAGTTTATCTATACTATTTCAAGTATCTATAACCAAAAATCAAGTGTTTTTAAATACTTTTTGCCCATCCATCAAGCGACGCAAAATGGACGGCCGAAAGTATGAGTTGGTTAGATCTATGTCTTTAGACATACAAATTCTCGATCCGGCCATTTCATTATGATCTAAACATTTAAAAACCCCTATAAACTAATTTTTGTTAGATTTCAAATGTTCTACACCGTTAAACTAACCAACTCACTATTTAGGCCGTCCGTTTTTCCCCTACTTGATGGATGGGCAAAAAGTATTTAAAACACTTGATTTTTGGTTTATAGATACTTGAAATAGTATAGATCAACTTCAACGGAGTGGATCTTGTATCGAATGTTGGAGGGTTGAATTTGAGTGGGAAGGATCCGGGATCAAATCCTTTGAAAGGATACAAGTCTATCTCTATATATACATATGTATATATATATACATATGTATATATATATACATATGTATATATATATACATATGTATATATATATACATATGTATATGTATATACATATACATATGTATATACATATACATATACATATGTATATGTATATATATATATATATAATTATGATTGTGTGTTTAAAGAATATGATTACTGATTGGTGTATCATAACATTTGAAATTGTAAAATATGAAATCGTGTCATATAATTGAGACAATTGTGTTCAATATCGATAAATTTATGCACATTAGTGAAATTACAAGTGACACACTAAACTAACCTTTATTAACACTTATAACTCAAAGCCAAAGTTAGTGTAATAAATTTTGGTTCAAGAATTTCATATGCATTTTATATTGCCTTAATAGTGAATATAAATCATTTAGTTTACTCACAGAGCTGTGAAGCTCACTTGACAGCTCACTCCTCTACATAAATTTCCCCTTTTCAGGTGCAATTAAAAGTAAGGGCCCTGCTTGAAGTTAAATTTGCTCGATAAGGGAGAAGAAATATTTGTTGAAGACTCAAATGGTTTCTTTAATATGTTACCTTGTTATCTACTTATATATATATATATATATATATATATATATATATGTATATATAATGTTGGAGTTATATATATATATATATATATTATATATATATATATATGAAGAGATAAACTTGTGTCATTCTGAAAGGATTCGAGGCTGAATCCTTCCCACTCAAATACCAACATTCAATATTCAAATACAATATTCACTCCGTTGAAGTTTCTATATTATTTTAAGTATTTATAAACCAAAAATCAAGTGTTCTGAATATTTTTGCCCAGCATCAAGTAAGAAACAAACAAACGGCGTAAATAGTGAGTTGGTTAGTTTAACGGTGTAGAATATTTGAAACCTAACAAAAATTAATTTGTAGAGGTTTTTAAATGTTTAGGGCCTGTTTGGTTGTCGTAACTGGCCGTAATTCGTAGCTCGTAATTGGTAAAGTCTTTTACAGTTGTAAATGAGTTACATCCATGTAAGCTTTATGGTGTTTGGTTGGTAATATAAAGTTGTAAGTGGAAAAGTGTATTGTGTTTTACGGTGTTTGGTTGTCGTAATGTCTAAGTCGTAAGTGAAAAAGTTGACCACAAAATTAACTATTTCGTAATTTAAAAAGTTTTAATATTGCAAATAAATATTAAAATGCTAAATATTAAAAAAAATTAATATTAACATAAAAAAATAATACAAATTTGCATGACCACAAAATTAACTGTAACTGGACTGTAAGTGAGTGGTAATTGGGTTGCAAGTAAGTGATAATTAGGTTGTGTAAGTCTTTTACGAATTACGGTCCAAACAAACGCCGTAATTGTAACTGGATTGTAAGTCATTTACGAATTACGGACTTTTACGCGAAACAAACGGCCCCTTAGATCATGATCAAATGACCGGATCAAGAATTTGTATATCTAAAGACATAAATCTAGCCAACTCATTACTTTTGGCCGTCCATTTTGCGTCACTTGATGGATGGGCAAAAAGTATTCAAACACTTGATTTTTGGTTTATAGTTACTTGAAATAATATAGATCATCTTCAACAGAGTGAGTCTTGTATTCGAATGTCGGAGGATTGTATTTGAGTGAAAAGGATTCGGGCTCGAATCCTTCCAGAATGACACAAGTCTATTCTATATATGAAATCTAACTTAAATGTGTGTAACTTTTAAATCATGGATTTGAGATGTATATGAGTGTGTGTTTGATAAACAAAATTTTCAATTTTCGGATCTTGTGGTAAGTGATATCGTATGTGAGAACGGAAGAAGTATGTTAGATGTTGTTAGAATATGAGAAAATCATGAAATTTGAGTTTGAATTTGATAAGTAGGTTAATGTAGGTCAAAATATTATATGGTGTATCAAGACAAACTTCATATTATAGAGGAGATGCTGCCGAAATTTATAACAAATTCGGAGATGATTATAAAGATTATGGCCTTGATTAGTGAAAATAGATTTGATTAAAGATAAATTGGTGATTAAAACTCTGGGATTGTTACACTAACTTGTATAAATTTAAGCACCTCACATACCTTTGACATCCAAATCAAATTTCCAACACCTTGTCCTACATTGGTCACCCCAATGCCTTACGCGGTCTCATCCATATCCTTGCTAATTTAGCACTCATCTTTAAAAGAGAATTCACTTTTATAATCCCATATTGTACTTGACCTCTTCTCCAATAATTGCTAAGCTTCCTAAAAGTGAAATTCAAGCACAGAAAAAGAACTCGGCCCACTTCCACTACCAACTTTCAGTTTAAGCCAATTTCTTCCATCTACGAAAAATAAAGTATAACTCACAATTTCCATGCACAAAATTTTTTTTTCCAGCTTCCTCCTCAACCATACCTCCTTTTGATGTGTGAGATTTGAGAACTACAATGACATCTCCATCTGTTACACACTTGCAGAGATTGTGCTGATGAAAATTTGATCTCTCCAACACAATCGACACCAAGAAGGAAGCCTCATAAAACTAAAGCCACAAAAACAAACTCACAGTTTAGGAGGAGCCACCATAATATTTTAAAAAAAATGCCCTCAATTATACAGTTATTCTCTACCATTTGAAGATCCCCTCCAAAATATATGAAAAGAAAGTAGGTGCCAAATACTTCTAGGATTCGAATTGCTTATACAACTGTAATCTGAATGTTTACTTGTTTTTTTTCTTCTTTTTCCTCTCTTTTTTCTTTTTTCCTTTTTGATAAAGAACAGAGGCCCAAAACTTACAACTACTAATCAGGCATACAAATGACAAATAAACAGGGAAGGAGCTCAGGAACATGTACCTCCCAATAAAAAAAAACAGTATGAGCCTTCTAACCGTTTATAGGTACCTTCGTCCGTAAATATGACGTTCACGATAGCACGCATTTAGAGTTAAAGATTTTTATTAGGAGCTAAGAAAGGAAAATACGTAGCACACATTTGAATTAGAAATTTCATAATCAAATCAAACAAAAGTGGGATATCAACTGTAAGTGATGTTTGCCAAACTTCTCAAAGTTAACTACCCAAAGTTGCAGAATTCAGACTCAAACTCGACTTGACTTGCCAAAATTAGGGAAAAAAATGTTAATAGCGATATCCTAATGGAGTCCATGGCCAATAGAACCAGTTCAAAGAAAGTATTGAACGAGAGGGCTGAAAGATCATATATACAATAGTAACCAATACTTAAATACATTCAATGCCTTCTCTTGTTTTTCCAAAACACAATCAGATAACCATTTTGTTAAGAGTTGGATATCATTTGTAAGACATGTACATACATCAAACAGCTAAGCCCTATCAAACTCGAGACATGGAGATTTCAAACTGTTCTGTTATAAGAAAGAGGCGGTGATGGCATACAAATTTGTCCGATCTAATTCTTTATGGATTCCAAATAGTAAATCCCACGTTAAGATAATTGGTTTAATTTCCTGGTAGATTATGGTTGCTTCAAGACTAGAAAAGAAAACTACTGTACCAGAAGTAAGATTTGTTGATGTTGGCCAGTGAGGCATGGATCATGGTGGGAGTGAGTTGTGAGGAGTCCAAGATTCAATTCTTGGCTACAGGTTATGTTTAAGAAAAAAAAATAATTGATGATTTAGGCTATGGTCTCACTAATTTTGAGCTAAACTTTCATTTACAGTTCTAGTCATGCATGACTAGGGAACAAAGATAAAACAACAAAACGACTACAATGAAGAAAGGCTAAATAGTCTACATTAAATAAAAAAAATCAACAATATATTGAGCAACATGAAATTTTTATAAGTAGACACATCATGTAGGTTCTGTTGAATAATAAACTAATATTTTTCACAAGTACTATCACACCAAGTACAAAACATTACTAAATACAAAGAAAGACAACTAAAATTAGTTACTACCCATGAATCGAAACTCAGTGAAGCCAAGTCCCACTCCACCAAATTAAATAAAAGGCTTAAACAGAATCAATCAGAGATGTCCAAAAACTCTAATCCAAATGATCTAGAAAAGAAATAGTATTAGATGAGGAACACAAAGAGAAGAAAGAATAGATCGCAGTTCATGGGTCACAACAATGTCATGATTAGACTTTGAACTTGCTGGGGTTTAATTGATTTCAACCATGTTATTATCATCCAGCAACATACATCACAAAAGTATGATTTAGATTCACGAATCTGCGTGACATAAAAGTTTAGCAAAAGAAGCTCAAGAATTGATACCAGAAAGTGTTCCTTATTTTTCCAAAAAAAATCAAAAAAAAAAAAAAAAAATCTTAATCACACTGGAGTCACGGGTCAATGAATCGGTCTCCAATTGTGCATCAGATTAATACTAATGCTACAAAGAACCCATTTCGCAAAAAAAAAAATCTCAATTCACGGTCAATAAATGGGTCTCCAGTTCGCTATCAGATTAATTAATAAATAGACACACATTATTAATTTATTTATTATCGAACATTATCAGCTTACGTTTATGAAACCCCAAGCAGGTAGATCATAAGAGTATCTAGTATCTATAATTCCAGAACACATGCAACAACCAATTAAGAAGATACTAAATTCCCAAATATTCGCGATTAGCGAACTTTTCAAAACAACAATATCAATCAACAAGGGCAAATGGGCACCAGCAATTGACATGCAGAACAAATTTCGCCACAGAACATGAAATTTTACGCTCTGCCGTATTTTATTTCAATCCAACGAATTTTTCCGAATTTTATTCTACTCAAATTATGAAAAAGATTCAAACTTTCTTACCGACGAGCAACGAACTGAAGTGTGATGTCTCTTCTATCCACAGAACCAAAGCTCTGAAAAACCTCTCTCAGAAATGCTGAGAGTTAATCTGAGAAAGCTCCAACTTTTGAAGGGTCTCTTTGGGCTTCGCCATTGAATTATTCGGCGACAAAATCGAGGAAGCTCACTCTCAATTTAAGTGCTGGTTTTGGAATTGAAGAAGAAGGAAGATGAGAAGTCTCTCAGAGAGTAATCTATAATATTTGGATGAATGACGAAGAAGAAGGAAAAGAAGAATATTTGGTTTTAAACTGGAGACGATTCATATATTCACACTCTATTTTTATAATTCACATCACTCTTCTCTCTCTCTCCTCTCTCTCTCTCTCTCTCTCTCTCATCGGTTTTGAGCTTCAGAAAGGGACAAAAGGGGGTTTGTGTTAATTTATCACGACGCGAGAGATTGTCGAAAATGCCCCTTTCATGTTTCCAGTGGGACCGTGGGAGACACTCGATAACTGTAAAATGCGTGACCCCGTTAACTGGTTTTTTTGGGTCGGGTTTAGTATTTAACTGTACCTGAATCCATAGACCCGCTATCTTTGATAAAAAGTTACATGGAACTTCATGGCTTTCACAGAAAACTATCACCAACTTTAAAATTCCTTAAAAGCTACCATAAATTATCTAATAAATTCTCAAATAATTATCTTCTGTTAGTGGCCGTTAGGTTGATCGTCATCTGACTATTACATGACCAAATTACCCCTATTTGCACATGTATTTCTAGTGTTTTGCATTATTAAGTTAGTACAATCCATTAGGGGGCATTTGGATCTTTTTACATCAGTAGTTAACTCCATTTTGAAGGTTTTTTTTTTGACAAATAATAATTCATAGTAGTTTTTTGAGAATTTTAAAGCTAGTAGATGTATTCTAAAACTCGTGAAATTTCAGTACTGAGAAAATTAGCCTACCAGAAAACCAAAAGAATATAATAACGGTAAATGAACAATCAAGTGAATAATCTATTTTGAAGGAAAAAATTGTGAGAAAGGGGTAAATTAGTTAATCATTCATTTATAAAATTTAGTGAAATTTTGTGTGATTGCAGGCTTTAGGATATTATTACTCTACTCAAATACTTTACTCATATATATTTTGTTATAAAAGTCCAACTCAGTGGAAAAACTTGAAATCAAGTTCTAATAAGTCTCATATTTAAGACATAGTTACAACTTTTGTTTAAACGATAATCATAATGGTAGATATTAAGATAATCTCCTCTCAGGAGAAAAAAATATTGAGATAATCATATTGACATCATAATAATAAAAAAAATTGATAAATTTATATTAATACAATCATATCGAACATTGTTTGTCTTGTTGAGACTGAATTTTTATAAAATCATCATTATATCTCTTTCCCAACACATATTGCATCTTTTTCCAATATTACCAAATGCAAATTGTATACAGACAAACAGTGTCCCCCGCAGTTGGCTCTGTGGTCAGGCCCGGGTGTGCTCCCTCGAAGTCAGGCCCGAGGTCAGGCCCGAGGTGTGCTCCCCCAAAGTTGCCCGGTCGAATTCCTATGAGGTGACATTGCCCAGTTGGACTCTCTTAACAAAAAAAAAGTATAGAGATAGAGTTGATTATGTTACGTACATATGGATTACTCACTTGCCAAAAAACAGGTAGAAAAAAGGTCAAGGAAATTATCACCTCAGCTATATTAAACTGGGATTTATTATACTTTTGGTACAGTGACAGTTAATATTTACATTTTTGACATATTTTTGACAATTATCTTTAGTTATAACACCAGTTTTATAGAACTCCTAATTAAAATGCTCTTAGGTCTCTTACAAATAATGAAATGCGTCAATTAAGCAATTATCTGAAAGTAAGGTACCTAAATGAAAAGAAATTATCGAACTATAGATATAAATATTGTCCTGCCAAAATGTACTAATAATAATAGAAGCGACATTTCTCGTGTCAGAAATCTCTGATATTGTAATGAGAAGAGTCTTGAGAGCCGACTACTCTGAGTCTTTACAGCTGAATATTTCAAACCGATTTAATATCAAGTGATCAAAAAATATTATAAAGAATTAGAAAAGTTCTACTATCCAAAGAAAAGAAAAAAAAAAAACTAATGGATGAAAGTCAAAAGCCTAGTTCTTGTTCATTTGACTCACCATTTTTACTAGATTCCAACAAGTCAGCAGCCACCCTGTGGAGTGTACATTGGTACTTCTCAAAAAGCCCCATCCTTTTCCTACTTGAAGGAGGACCAGGGTCTCAATCAAAAGACCTATTAAATTTATCAAACATTTTTTCATTTATACAACATTTAGTGTGCGTGACAAATATTCTAACCACATTATTTTATGCCGACATATGACGTATTCCTCTATCAGAGCAGAAGCACATTATTATTATTACTAGTGAGTAGGGCTCAGCCTTTTGCTCAACAAATGAGCCCACCTTCTACTGATTGTGACATCATTTGAGATGCTAGTGTACAAAAAAGATGACATGAGCTGAGCCTTTGGGTTGCAAGCTACCAAGATCAAGTTAGAAGAGACGCTTGTCATCATTCTTGGTGTCAAATTATTGGGGATTGGGATTGGGATTGGCCAACTTGCAACTGCCCATCACTAGTTCCTTCACTGTTCTTGTCAATCACCAACTTGATTCTTCCCAAATCTTACATTCATTGCCTCCAAGTTAGGGTTTACGGTTAGTTTTTCGTTTTTTCTTTCTTTGGGGAAGAAAAAGTAACTAAAATTATATTCAGTCTTTCTTCGTCATGAGAAAAGCTCAAAGACTTGTATATCGTAAGATATGAGAGGACTATGAAGACAGCACCCTTGGGGGGGGGGGGGGGCGGGGGGGGGGGGAGGGGGGGGTGGTGTGCGCCCTTATATTGAGGCAAAAAGCCCCAATTAGAAAGGGGGGAAAAAAGCTCCGATGAAGAGAAACATTTCACTAGAAGAGAGAATTATTGTCATCAATCCTAGTTGATCCTTCTATTGTAGACATGAATTACAATGATTATCTATGAACTACTAGTAATCTTCATATGCTATTGTTGTGCGCAGAAACAACAACCACGTAGAGGAAACCTGAAGCCCTAGATGCAATATAGAAGTACCACCAATAGCAAATAACAATTAAGCAATGAGAGGAACACAAACACCAGATATAACGAGGTTCGGTCAATTTCGCCTACGTACTCGGGGTAAGGAAGAGAGATTTCTATTGATTTGATAATCAATACAAGTATTACAATCATTACTTTATGAAGAGAGCTCTGTTTCTCTCATATACCCAAGGAAACCCTAGGAATCAGTTTCCTTATTGGACTGATTTCCAATTCAGCAAATTTCTCGAAACAGCCCGAACCCGTCTGTCGGTCGATCGGTCGGTCGACCGACCCAGGCACCGGTCGACCGTACCTAACCGAGAGTTAGGCACTTTCAGTCGGTCGACCGGGCGGTTGACCGCTCTCCTTCTGCGGTCGACCGGGCGGTCGACCGCTGCAGCCCTGTGCACGTTGGTGCACAACGGTCGATCGGCCCTATCGACCGTGCTACTGTTGCTGCTGCTGCTGATTCTTTGGCTCCTTGTCGTCATCGACTTCCTCTCTCTTCCTAGAATTCTCCACCTCGGTGAAGATTTCTCAAATCTGAGCCGAACTGAAACATACGAACCGTCGACTCAAAAGTGGCTGCACCAGTGTGGTTGCCTACGTACCCTGCCCAAGGGATCAAGCCATCCGTAGTTCATCCAATGGAGCTTCAACAAGCTCATGCTACATGAAGGACATGGAGCAAAGTTTTACAATGTGCAAACTTGACTCCTGACACCACCTTGGTAAGCATGTCGGCGGGATTCTCCGTTGTGTGAATCTTTAGCAGCTCAATATCACCCTCATCAAGAATTTCCCGAACAAAATGGAACCTGACATCGATGTGCTTCGTCCGTGCATGATACACCTGGTTCTTGGCTAAATAAATAGCACTCATACTGTCACAGTTGATCTTTAGTAGATCCTGATCAACCCCCAAGTCATTAAGTAAGCCTTGAAGCCAAATTCTTCCTTCATAGCCTCCGTCATGGTCATATACTCGGCCTTTGTAGTAGACAATGCGACGGTAGACTGTAGAATAGAGCACTAACTAACCGTGCTTGAGATAATGTAAAGACATACCCCGTTGTGGACCGGCATTTATCAAGGTCACTAGCATAATTGGAATCAACATACCCGATACAATCCTGCTTCTCTGTGGAGTCATTCTCGAATACCAGACCAACATTAATGGTACCTTTAATGTACCGCAGAATCCACTTCACTGCCTCCCAATGACCCTGTCCCGGATCATGCATATACCTACTGACCATAGAGACAGCTTGTGACAGTTCTGGTCTTGTACACATCATAGCATACATAATACTACCAGCTGCGCTGGCATATGGGACGTGAGTCATGTACTCACGTTCTTCAACAGTCTTTGGAGACATAGTGGCAGATAACTTGAAATGAGGAGCCAGTGGTGTACTTACAGATTTCGCATCCTCGCCGATGTTGAACCTCTGAAGTACCTTTTGCAAATACCCCTTCTGTGTCAAGCTCACACTGTCACTCCTTCGGTTTCATGTGATTTTCATGCCTAGCACCTTCTTTGCTTCACTAAGATCCTTCATCTCAAACTCAGAAGATAATCCCTCTTCAGTGCATCAATTGCAGATCTAGACTTTGAAGCAATAAGCATATCATCTACATACAATAGTAAATAGATATACTCCCCTGTCAGTAGCTTGTTGTAATACACACATGGGTCATAGTGGCTACGTGTGTACCTCTTTCCTCTGATGAAGCTGTCGAGCCGCTTGTACCACTGTCTAGGAGACTGTTTTAACCCATCAGCGACTTCTTCAGCTTGCACACCATATCTTCTTTCCCTGCAGTCTTGAACCCTGTCGGCTGAGACATGTAGATCTCTTCATCTAGATCGCCATGGAGAAAGGCGGTCTTTATATCAAGTTGATCAAGGTCCAACTCGTACTGTGCCACCAAAGCCAATAAGATGCGAATTGACGAATGCTTTACAACAGGAGAAAATATCTCATTGTAGTCAATTCCTTCCCTTTGAGCATAGCCTTTTACTACCAATCTGGCCTTGTAGCGCACCATGTCTTCATTAAGAGATCCCTATTTCTTTGCATACACCCACTTACAACCTATCGCCTTCTTCCCTTTAGGCAACCTAGTGAGTTCCCAAGTATCGTTCTTGTAAAGAGACTTCATCTCTTCTTCTATGACTGCTTTCCACATCTTCGACTCTGAACTGATTTCAGCTTCTCTGAAGGTGGACGGAATAGCCTCCTCAACGACCGGAAGTGCATAAGCCACGACCATATCTGTAGTGAACCAACTTGGTTTCCTTGTGTTTCTCCTTGGTTTTCTAACTACAGTAGAGTCAGGAACATCACCCATGACCTGTTCTTGACCCTCTTCATCATTAGCATCTATCACATCTACTTGATCATTACCTTGTGTCACCCTAGGTATGATCCTTACCGATGCTGAACTTTCTAGAGATAGTGGATTAGCATCATTCTCCACCTGCTGCGATACATCTTTGGTCTTGCTAGTCTCCACCTGCTGAGAGACCTTAGGCTTCAACATAGAAGCCTCATCAAATGTGACATCCCTGCTGAAAAGAAACTTCCTGTCTGTTGGATCCCAGATCTAGAATCCTTTGATTCCCTTCTTGAAGCCGACGAACAAGCCCTTCTTTGCTCTTGGGTCTAGCCTATCTTCTTTAACATGATAAAAGGCTGGACACCCAAACACTCTTAGCAAATCATAATCAGCAGCTGTTTTTCCTCGATCAGACCTCGAGAGGAGTTTTTCCTCCTATCGCAGATGACGGCAACCTGTTAACAAGATAGCAAGCGTATGCCAAAGCCTCAGCCCAGAAATTCTTCGATAAACCGGTATTGGACAACATACAACGGACCTTTTGTAGCAAAGTCCTGTTCATCCTTTCTGCTACCCTGTTCTGTTGCGGTATTTCCCTCACTGTGAAGTGCCTCTCTATGCCCTCATCAAGACATAGCTGAAGGAAAGGATCAGACTTGTATTCTCCTCCATTATCTGAAC
This sequence comes from Agave tequilana, assembly GCA_038442645.1. Classification (NCBI taxonomy): domain Eukaryota; kingdom Viridiplantae; phylum Streptophyta; class Magnoliopsida; order Asparagales; family Asparagaceae; genus Agave; species Agave tequilana. Next base: position 64,709 of record JAVJIF010007150.1, read on the forward strand.
GGAGGACCTTGATTTTCCTTCCTGTACTTCTCTCCAAATTCTTCTTCCACTTTACAAACACTTCTAGGACTTTCCCTTTGTGTCTTATGGTTATACCCAACAACGCCTAGAATAATCATCAATAAATGACACAAAATAATTGTTACCTCCAATTGATGTAGTCTTGGTAGGTCCCCAAACGTCAGCGTGAACATAATCCAGAATCCCCTTGGTGCAATGTGTTGCTATGCCGAACTTCAACTTGGTCTTCTTTCCGATGATACAATGTTCATAAAATTCCAACTTGCAGGTTCCGGCACCTTTCAACACTCCTTGTCTTGCAAGAGTTTGCAAATACTTTTCTCCTGCGTGTCCCAGCCTCATATGTCATAGCCTGGTTGAGTCTTCATCTGAATCAGTAGAAGCTGCCACTTGCCCTGTCACAGTACTACCCTTCAAGTAGTAAAGATTGTTCCGGCGAACGGCCTTCAATACCACCATCGAGCCTTTAGTCATCTTAAGGACTCCTTCCTTTATTGACACCACAAGACCCATTGTCTCCAAAGCTCCAACAGAGATAAGGTTTCTCTTCAGTTGAGGTACATACCTCACTTCCTTCAGTTCTCTTATCATCACATCAAACATCTTGATCTGGATTGTCCCTACACCTTCCATGATACATGGATGATCATCGCCCATAACGACTGAACATCCCCCCAGCTTCTCAAGTTAGAAAACCAATCCCTATTAGGGCACACATGCTATGTAGCACCAGTATCCAATATCAACTCATTATCTCCTGAGTAGCCAACGATAGGAGTAGTGACAGAGAATGAGAAAACCGACGAGTCCGAGTCTGATCCACTTGCCTGTGAGGTACTACTTTGAGTACTGGCCACCTTGCAAGATTTGCCTCAGTCTTAGACTCCTTCTTCTTCCCTTTGGCATTTTAACAGTCACTTTCCAGTGCCCTAATTCTCTGCAGAATGCACACTAGTTCTTCTTCAGATCTCGATAACCTGGCCTGGACTTCGATCTCTCTTGGTCATCTTTGACCTTCCTATGTGAACCCCTGCCTCTTGCTGCTAGCGCCTCTGCGGATGAGCTTGCCTGAGAAGACTGCCTTTCTTTTCTCCTCGTCTCATAATTAGCCAAAGCAGACGACACTTCATGATAGTCAAGGGACTGTCTACCATTTATGAAGGTTAAGGTAAAAGTCTCATACTCCTCTGTAGGAAGAGAGTTCAAGAGGATTACCGCTTTATCTTCTTCATTTACCTCAATATCCACATTGACCAAATCCATAAGAAGGTTCGTGTAGCGATTCAGATGTTCATTCACGGAGCATCCTTTCTTCATCTGAAACCCGTACAGCTTGCTCTTCAGCTGTAGTCTGAATTCAATACTCTTGGTCAGATACTTTCTTTCAAGGATCTCCCACAAATGCCTCGCAGAAGTTTCGTGTAACACAAGATATTTGATGTCTTGTGTTAGACACGATCTGATTAAGCCACACGCTGATCGGTTCATCTTCTCCCACTCTTCTTCAGTGGTTGTGCTTCGCTTCTTCTCCAGACGCAGAGTATCTTCAAGGTTTGATGCATTCAGCGCATCCATCACCTTGCACCTCCACATGTCAAAATTGTTTGTGCCATTGAATTTCACCACATCAATTCTCGGATGAGGATTCATGGTTCTCACAGATGTACTTTCTTCTACCATCTCTTTGACTAGATCCTCTATGTAATGCGGAAAACTAAAGGAGTTAGATAAGCAACTTTGATAAAGATCAGATCTTTACCTCCTCACGAAACCCTAGATGAGTTTCTGAATAGATCTATTCCTTAATTGATTCTTTTGAGCACTTCACGCACTATTCTGAGATAGACACACGATCCCACAAATAGTCCCAACGCTGATCTGAAATCGACATACGATCTCCACCAAATCAGCCACAGATGCCCTTCGAATCACCAGATGATCCCACGACAAACCTGGCTCTGATACCACTTGTTTGCGCAGAAATAACAACCACGTAGAGAAACCTGAAGCCCTAGATGCAATATAGAAGTACCACCAACAGCAAATAACAATTAAGCAATGAGAAGAATACAAACACCAGATTTAACGAGGTTCGGCCAATTTCGCCTACGTCCTCGGGGCAAGGAAGAGAGATTTCTATTGATTTGATAATCAATACAAGTATTACAAGCATTACTTTATGAAGAGAGCTCTGTCTCTCTCATATACCCAAGGAAACCCTAGGAATCAGTTTCCTTATTGGACTGATTTCCAATTCAGCAAATTTCTCGAAACAGCCCGAACCCGTCTGTCGTCGACCGGTCGACCGACCCAGGCACCGGTCGACAATGCCGGTCGACCGTGCCTAACCGAGACTCTCAGTCGGTCGACCAGGCGGTCGACCGCTCTCCTTCTGCGGTCGACCGGGCGGTCGACGCTGCAGCCCTATGCACGTTGGTGCACAACGGTCGACCATGCTACTGCTGCTGCTGATTCCTTGCTGCTGCTGATTCTTTGGCTCCTTGTCGTCGTCGACTTCCTCGACTTCCTCTCTCTTCCTACAGCTATGAATTCAGGTAATTAAATAATAAGTACTCTAACTAAAGCACCATCTACATCATGAGGATCAGGGACGACACTCTAAACGCGGACCTATGGAGGGGAGTATCAATCCTGAAATTTAGAAAAATCCTTATAATTTTACACTTTCGCAAAGTTTTGCCAAGCCTCTTGGGCATCTTTTATATAAGTCGCCCGAATTCAATGTGCATGTTGGCTCCATCTCCTATTAGAACGATGGAAATTGATTATATTCGGTACGTGAAATGTAATATGTCCATCTGGCTTCAGATTCCCAAGAAATTGAACTTTAGGCATCACATTCATGGATATGTTATATTAGTACCCTGTTTAGTCTAACATAAACATTTCAAATAATATAGTATTGTCATCTTCGGCATATTAAAAAGAATCTCATTTACTTTTTCTAAATTAACCTTGTAGTGTGAGGATGATAGTGGCACAACGGCCACAAGAATGATGATAATGGAAGCAGTAATGAGGCTGCAATTGGCACCCCTATTGGTTAACGCGAAGATGACAGAAATGGAAACAACATCAATGGAGGTAGTCATAATGTAGAAAGATAACGAAGGAAATGCAAGATGATGAGTAAGATTATGAATCTTTCAAAAAACCACGATTTCCAATAAAATTTCCAACATATTTGCTCTGCGTAACTTGTAGTCTACCTATATATAACAGAGAAAATCATAATTCCACAAAAATAAAAGAACGTGTTACTATTAGGTGGAATCCAACAATATTGAAAATGGGTTACTCAAGCCAAACATAAAATTCCCCACAGAAATATTTCATTCCCAAACAAATTTCTACATACCAAAAAGAACAAGTCAGTCTTCTTTTAGGGTTCCGAGCCCTATGATCTTTATGTTCACAACCATGTCATGCTCAATCTTGATACTCCAGCAAAACAAATCCTTATAAACCCTTTTTGCCCATTGGATACAATCTGCTTATTCAAGAGAAAGCAGTATTACTGCACATTATGCAATTAACTTCAGGCATCGTGATATAAATCATTACATAATCTGTTGAAAATATAACTTGCATTTGGTAGTGTGATAGATACGAGAATTGAGTTTGTGAAGATGAGAGTAATTTTGTTAGCAAGAGAGAATTACTCTCTAGTAGTGGGATCTTTTTGATTGCCTTCACCCATAGACATAGACATGGACTACACTTTGCTAAACCCACAGCAAATGAAGAAAGAATTCAAATCGCAGAGTCTCTCATAACAGGAAAAAGAAGTATCGTGCTGCTTACACTTGCGTCAGTGCGTGCGGAGAGAAATCTACTCTAATTATTGCAGGATTATAACCGATAGTGTTCTTCACAGTACAACTTGCCCTAAGGTTTCAGCTATAATGGAACAAGACAAGGTGGAGTGCAGCTGAAGGGACAAGGGAAAGCAGGTAAAATTTTGAAGGACCATGCATCCTTTCAAATAATTGTGTAATGACTGTGTGGGTGAAAGGAACTAGATTACACTCAATCTCTTCAAACAATCTCATATCACCGCCAAACTAACCACAGCCATCTGATCGTTCGTAGCCTTGGGAAGAATACAAGATCAAAAAATTCTCAAAGATCAGATCGATCATCACTCCATGTGACAACCCAAGCTGCTGCTATCAAATGAGCAGTAGGAGATGGTACCAGCTGCAAATGTGCATGGTGTGCTGAAGCGTGAAACAAACGAGAAAAGAGACGGGACACAATCCTTGTGGGATCCACTTGGTGGTGGTGGTGGCAGACTGTTAACAATTTGATCACACGCGTAAGCATCCGACTCTCTAATCTCTATTGGCACCGAGAGAGAGAACAGTTAGCAAAACAAGAAGAGCCAAACAAGAGAAAACTGGGTGCGCATAATACAGGCATTTTGAATTGGGAACTCTCAGAAATGAGTGACAATCACCTAATGTATTTTGGATCCATCCAGATGTTGGGTGTCCTTAAAACTGTTCTCTCTTTTGTTTTTTTTTAGCAGGTACTGAAACCTTTCAGTTTAAAGAAAATGAGAATTTTAGTCGTGCATCGCTCAAATAGTAGGCCGGCAGAAATGCCAAAGGGGTAGGGGACGAATACAGTGCGCTGTGTGGATAGGCACGGGGCAAAGCCGCTGTCGATTTCAAGGGTTTGCGTGTGTCCTGCAGCAATTAGGAGAGGAGAATGTTAATAGCCAGATTAAACAGTTTCATGCACACTGACAAATGACCATTCCTTTTGTGCATTGCTGCATGAAAAGCACAAGAATGGAGACAATTGGCAAATTCTTAGAGGGAAACCAAATAATGCATTCAAGGTTTGAAACATACAAATGTCAATTATGTTCCTCTCTCGGCCTATGAGGCTTTATTTCATGGGGAGGAGAATGAAATTTAGCCTATTTCCTTGTGAAGAAGATTTTTTTTTTTTGGGACTTTTGGTCAGGAAAATATGAGATGTAGAAATGAGGTCACATACTTTCATAGTTCCACATAAAACCAGGGAACGAAGAATATCATATTTACTGCCCACACAAGGTTTCTGCAAAGCATGCTTCCTCTTTTTACTCTCTCTTCATAGACTTTTACCACAACAGAAATCTTAACTAGGATGGGATCTCTCTCTCTCTCTCTAACTAAGTCATGACACTCAACAACCTTCTATAAACTCAACAAACCATCCTTTACTAGCACATTGGCCTAACCTTGGCTGGCCATAAATCACTAAAAGGCTGTGCAGTTGGGTGTCACAGAAATTTTGTAGGTTTGTTGACCAATTTGTCCGGAAAGATTCTGAGAACGAAACACATCTATTAGAGAACCTTTGAGCAGAAACTATAGTCTATATTTTCTTTCTCGAATGAAAACATCTCCTCTCATTAGTCATTTGTTTAGCTTATCCTCCTTTGGATATGTGGCCTTTCCCGTCCCAAGTGCCCAGCTAATTTATACTACGAGACAAGAACTTGGGCGATGGACTGAAGCATAGAATTAACTTTACTGAAAGGTTGAGATTGGTTTTGACACTGCATACCTCTCCCTCTTCAGATGCTGAAATGTGACAAGAACCAGCGATAATGTTTTGGTTTGAAGGTGATAAAAGTGCCACGCATTGAGACAATAAACTTGCCTTCTTGTAAGAAGAAAAAAAATGCAGCAAAGCAAAAGACAAAAGGTAGAGATGCTTTGTGACCTACAAAAGAGAGAACTTTGCTGATCTTTTGGAAGAGTTAGGGATAAAACAAGTATATGCACAAGAAGACGTGGAATGCTAGCTCACAACTGCTATTTTAGATGCATTCAGGAATACTGGCAAAATCCATGTTAAATTCCTCAGGACAAAAGTACACAGGGATTTGCATAAAACATGCGTCATAAATGGAAGTTTCAATAGTGGACACTTGACTACATCATGTCAGTAAGTCCATTGTAGAAAGGTCACCATCTAACTGCTCTTCGAAGGAGGTGAGAAAAGGTGTTCAAAAATATAAAGTAACATAAGATACCCACTTCTGAATCCTGATAGTAACATTGGAGTTTATGTTAGTTCTAAGATCAATCTGACAATTAATCAATGTCATCGATCTAATTGGTCAGGTCGGTGAATATCAGATGGGAGGTTTTCTATTCAATAGAACGTTCCTTAATTACAGAACCAACTTTCAATTATCTTCCTTGATTAAACACCAATTAGACTGGTATAAGTCAGTCTCAATATACTGAATATCAGTATAACCCCTGTATAAAGAAAATTAATTCACTTATACAGTATTTTGAGTGAGGTACGCTTATAGCGAATCTCCTTAAGACAATTACGTCCCCCACTACGGTGCTAACGGATTACTGGACGCTGGTCTCCTAAGATACAACACTCCTTCACGGTATTTGAATAGCACTACCAAATCACCGTACGCTTGAACCGTAGTTAACCAGTACCTTTACATGATTATCAAAGCAGCAGGACCAAGACAAATTTCAGCGAGAATATTTGTCTTTACTTTGGAGGAACACCCACTGTACAGAAAGGAGGAAAATAGAAGAATATTCTTCTTTGGAAGTCACAGATTCAAACAACAATTCTATTAAATAATTTGTTGAATTTTCTAAGCTTTCTTTCAGAATGAATCTTCATAATCTATGGAAGTCACTTCGGAATCTGAGTTGTAGAAGAAGGAATTTGTTCTGCATTGCTTTGCTGTGTGTTAAAATGGGAGAAAATGAGCGCTATTTAGCGCTCCGGGAAGCGCAAATCCGTCCGAACGGTTACAACGGTGCGGTCTGAATCGTTGCAACGGTTCATTCCAGACAGAAACTGCATAATCATTGTAACGATTTGCGGCGGTTTCCTGTCAGCCGTTGCGCTGAGTGGGTGTGATCCGCTGTAACCCATACCCGTGAGACCCGGTTCAAAAAGAACCGGACTGGGTATGAAAACCGAACTCGAACCCAAGCTCAAGGCTCCGGCCAAACGGTGGCGCGCGTGTGGGCATGGTTTCCCCCTAATTGCGCGGGAAAACTCCTAGCACCCAAAGGGCACACCCTTTGTTCTCATTTTCTCTATTTAAACACTTCAAACTTTCATCCCATGGCCAATGTGGGACTAAATGCTTTTAGCTACCTTTAATCCCCTTTTGGCTTTGAATTAGGCAAACTTTAGACTTGAATATCTCATTCATTCGAAGTCGGAATTGAACATGTGAATATACCACGTTCATTCCCAATGGAAGGAGAACACACTTCAACCATTATCTAATTGATTCTATCAATGGATCTCGTCGTAATTCAACTCAAAGATTCACATTTATTCTTCATATTTCCCAACAAGATTCACATTTAATTCTTCATATTTCCCAGCAGTTTACACATATGCATCTGCTCAGGATTAGGTAGAACGTGACAGATCTTAGATGACACTAAGAGCAAGACAAGAGAATAGGCGGGCACAATAAGCTTATTAACTTTAGGTATCAAAACTTTCATGCATGCATTGAACACTAACTATGATCACCCAATGAAGTGTCCATTCCTACCACAGAGGACCCACTCTCTACACAATGAACACTAACTTACTAACTTCATATGTAGTTTAGTTTCTTTTAGCATCTCATGAAGTGTCAGATAGCTAATTTGGATGTGATGCATCAATAGAAAAAGGTTTACAGCAATGAGAACCCATCAGGCAATAAATCAATGGTTTAAAACATAAGGATACACGGGATTAATGATTCAGAACTTATCAAAAGAATAAAGATTCAATAGAGAAAGATACAGTGACACCAGCAACGGCCTGCTGCCGGCAACAGCAGGGAGCCGCCGGTGGCAGCAGCAGTGGGTGTAAGAGAGATCGAAGTATCTAGGTGGTCAGGAATCGAGCCTCATTGTCGTCAAATTTTGTCGATTCAGCCTTTTCGTCGCTAGATCTTCTCGATTCACCATCGTCGTCGTCAATTGCAGCCTCACTAGTGAAGATTAGAGATTTTCGAGCCTCATCGCCGTCGATTTTGGCCGGAGAGGGTTCGCAGCCACCAGACTTCAAAACTTCTCTTGCCCTAGCTCGGTGACGACCAAGAGAAACCTTAAAAAGATAGAATTTGGGCTCAGGGTTTGTGAGGATCTCGACGGATTTGAATTTGATCTCGTCTAGATCTCGTCATCATCGTCTAGATCGCCACCATTAACGTCCAGACCGTAGCCATCATCCAGATCTCGTCCAGATCGTCGTCGTCGTCGTCCAAACCGCCACCATCATCCAAATCGTCGCCGTCGTAGTCCAGGTCGCCGCCACCGCCTTAATCTCGTCATCGACACCACATCACCCAAATCTCGTCCAGATCTTGTCCAGTCCAAATCCGTCGTCATGGTCCACAACACCTAGATCGTTTCCTCTTTCGTTCAGATCTCGTCGCAGATCTCCTCGTCGTCCCCTTCATTGCCGAAGTCCTCTCTGCCGACCCGCAGCCACCTCCACCAACGTGTCGTCATCTTCTTCGACAACAGCCGCCGCCGCCACCTCCGTGCCACCGTGCCTACAACTTCCTCGCCACCATCTCATCATCTGTCTCTGACCTCTGCCGGGCAATTCCCCCCCCCCCCCCCCCCCCTGCCGTGATCTCCTTCATATCTGATCACCGCCTCCGATCTGATAACTGATCTGAGGTGTACGATATTGTTGTGTATGACACAATGAAAGAGAGAGAGAGGTTGAGAGAAAGAGATCATATCCCTCGCGGCGGCGACGGTCTGAGCTTAGCCTCACCCCAACCCCGACAGTGTTGGTGGTTGTCCCACGTGGTCGTTATCTAGTGTACCATCCCAACCCAGACAATGGCTAGCAGATGGTCTACCCAGGAGTCCTCGTCGAAGCAAAGTTCCACCTCCACCTCCACCTCCGTCTCAGCAGCAGCTCAAACTTCGAACTGTGCTGCTTCCGTTGCGACGAAAAGGGCCACATCATCGCCGATTGTCAGAATGCTAGAGTTTGTTTCACCTGCAAATTCCTAGGCCATCTCTCCTACTCAAGCCCCTTTTGCCACCGCCACCACCTCCCATCCATCTCCCCCACCTAGTACTCCACGTCCAACATCCTTCACCACAACCAAATCCATCTCCACGTCCAAGTCAATCACCAACACCCCCATTTCAAAATCAACCACAATCGAATCAACCGTTGACACCTCCATTTCAAAATCTACTAAAACCATCTCCACCACCGAACCCTTTTTCCCACATAACCGCCAGTTTCTTACTTTCACTTCGGTCGGCTGAGCAATCAGTATTACTGACGCCTTTGCTGATAATAATCAGGGAATGTTTTAGGCTCCACTATCGTGCCGGATCTCCTCATCGGAGTTTCTTGTCCTCTTCTCGGACGTCACCTGTATGGAGTGATGGCGAGAATGGAGATCTACCAAGTGACTACCTTCTTCAACATCTCGCAATGGTCAGTTTACCACCACACACACAGATATTGCTTCAATACTCTGGCTAGGATCTCGTTGACTGGAATGCCCCTGTTCGGCCTCAGCATCGCCGACCTGAGAGCGGACGTTACTAGGTTCGCGGTGTGCGGTAGCAACACTCGCGGACGTGGAGGCGAGAGGATCTGGCAGTGGTGGTCTTCTAGGTCCGCTGTCAGAGTCTCGGAGTTGTTTCAGAGAGGATTAAACTTCACATAGGAGGACTCATCTACCCAGTCCAGTTCATATTATTGATCCATCGCAGTCTGATCGTCAGCGGTTGTGGATAAAAGCAAAGGACCAGCGGGGTTCTAGCAAGAGGGCCCTATCAGAAGCTCGCTGCACCCCCCTGCTCCACCCTCTTCTACTCTGCATCCGCCACCACTGCCACTGCCACCTCCGCCTCTACTGCCTCCTCTGCCATCATTTTCACCCTCACCATTGTATGCTTCTCCATCGTGAAAAACACCTAGAGGGGGGGTGAATAGGTATAAGTGCTAATCTAAGAAACTAAATGCAAACTATGTGCGCTAAATGCGGAAGCTAATGCAAATCTTGCAACACACTTAATACAATCCACCAAGTGTAGCCGAATTCCCCTTGCGAGGCTCTGGACTAACTCCTCTTGATTCCCCTAGATATGGGTTGAGGCGCTATGTGAAGCTCTTATTGGATGAGTATAAGTGATGCACACACACAAGCAAGCCAAGCATATAATAGATATGACAATAAGAGATGCAAGACACAACACAAGCAATATATGATATGGCAATATGAATTATGCACAACACAAGCAAATATGGTATGATATGAAGTATGATGCTTTGCACAAAGTAAATGAGAGAGAGTTAGGGAGACAATGGGAGCAATCGCAAACAACGAGATTTGTTTCGAGGTTCGAGCACCTTGCTCTACATCCCCGCCTACACCACCGTGTAGGATTTCCCAATCCACTATAAGGAGTACCAAACTCCTCTCTCAACTTACAAAGCCACCGAGGCTACAACAACCACAATCCACAACACCTCTACCGAAGAGGCTCACAATCAACACTATCACCTCACACTTGAGGGATACAACTCAATCACCCGATCACCTCTACCGAAGAGGGATTCACAAATAAAAGGGTGTTTACAACAAAGAGGTTTACAACAAACAACCTCAAACTCTTCTCTTTCTTTTTCTCTTTTCTTTTTCCACAAAAACAAGATCCTAATAGTTTAGGATAGAAGATAGCTCAAGTGTGGAAAAGTAGGTGTTTGGAAAACTAGCAACAAAGAAAATCACTTGGGAAAATCCTTCCAAAAGATATAGAATGAAAACCAAGACAAATCTCCCAAAATATTCTTTTCTTTGATTTTTCCAAAAACCTAAAACAATAAAGATTGAAGAATTAAAGCCCCAAATACTTTTGAAACTTGTTTTAAAACCTCTAGAAACCAGAAATTTTTCTCCTTAAAAAACTTGGCCAAAATCCCCAAAGAGATGGGGTTTATATAGCCCCTATACAAAACTAGCCGTTAGGCTGAGTTGGCAGTCTGACAGACTGCCGGTCGACCGGTCCGGTCGACCGCCAACGGTCAAAAATGTGACCGTTGGGTAATAGCGGTCGACCGGCCCGGTCGACCGAAACAAATCGAGAGCAGAGCTCTCAGACCCGGTCGACCGGCTCGGTCGACCGTCCACTGTGCCTAACAGACGTGCACGTCTTGTGCACATCGGTTGACCGGCCCGGTCGACCGGCCCTTGGTGCGGTCGACCGGTCCGGTCGACCGACTTGGCCTGTCAGCCAGTCCTCAGTTCTGCACAGATACGGGATTTGAAAATAGGTCTTTTCACTCAATAAAAATCCCATAAATTCACAGTAAATCTAAAAAATAGTTTTAATCACAATAAAAACTGTTTTTCTAAAATATGTTTTTCTAAAACTTGTTTTATCATTTTACTTTGATAACCAAACTTGTGATAAAAATTTCAAGACATATATATCAACATATCAATTCATTTTTGAGTCTTGCAAATTTTATCAAAACAAAACCTTGTATTTTGTCAAACTTGATTTTTCCAAAACATGAATAGGGATATCAAAATAAGTTTGTTTACCAAGTTAAAGCATGTATGTATAAATAGAAAACATCTACTATACATATAACACATGTAAACTTGTTTTGATCAACTATTCATAAAAACCAAATATCAAATCATAAAACGTGTGTGTTTTGTGTTCACTTGAGCATATCAACTAAACTAAGCTTTACAAATGGATCTAAAAACTCTATCTAAACTAGGATACCTAAGTCTTCTTGACGATCATCATCTTCAAGTAGACTTGCTCCAAAACTCCATCCATGGGCTAGACAAAGTGTGAACTTGAAGCTTTGGCCCTGGAATCACCATGAATAGCTTCTAAACTCCTTGTTGAAGCTAATCACCAACTAATATCCTGTTAATGATCTGAAACTTAGAAACACAAGAATATTAGTAAACATAACTACATGAGTTGATCATCATCAAAACTAGAGTGGAAGGCCATTGGGCCAACAATCTCCCCCTTTTTGATGATGACAAAACTCATGGAGTTATATATGTATGGATTAAAGTTAAGCTTTAAAGAAGCTCCCCCTTAACTCATGCATAGGGATAAACAATAAATATATGCAATGAATATTAAACATGAAACATGCATATGCATAAACAATAAATGGTTCTAGATATCGAATGGAATATTCAAAACAAAATAAGCTCTAGATACCAATTACAAAGCAAACTCTATATATCAATTAAACTTAATATTCTTGAGATTAAAACATAATATATGCATATAAAACATAAGCATGCATATAAAACATGTACCAATCATGCATAGAAGTAATTTGAGTTTTATATATGCATGTTAAACTCTCAAATAATTCTCCCCCTTTTTGTCAATCATCAACAAAGGGTAAACAATCAAAACCATAGATAAAATGAGGGGTAAAAATCTTTCTCCCCCTTTTTTTTGTCAATCAAAACAATGCAAACAATGTTCTCCCCCTTTTTGTCTAAAACAAAACAAAATCAATAAGGGGTGACTACAAACATGATATCAATTAGAAAATATGTCAATGAAGCATCTTGATACCAATAAACAAGAATCAATATATGTTATATGCTATATACATTCATGAAGAGGAAGACGCTAAGTTAGCTTCCCTACACATATGCATTACATGAAGAAGGGATGACAAGCCCCAATTCACATAACACATATTATGTAATGCATAAGAGGAGATGTGAAGCTCCCCCTACACACGTATATCATATAAAGAAGAGTTGTCAAGCTCCTCAATTTATAATATACTCAACATGAATCTATATGTAAGAGAGATGTTAAGCTCTCCTTGCATATAGGAAATACAAATCAAAACTTTGAATATTTTCTTTAAACAAAAATTTTGAAAATACCAATTGTAATTAAACATAAGTCTTGAATTCTTAAACATGAATCTTGAAACCAAAACAAATTTTGAATTTCTTAAATATGATACCAATTGTAATTATTTTACCAATTGAAAAGATTTTACATAGAAACATTGATACCAATTCTTTTCAAGGTATATGTATGATTTGTCAACACAAGAAGTATACATACATATCCCTTAAACACACTTTGAGTCCATAATAGATATTTGCATGAAAGGCAAATGACTCAAGGGGTATACATGTATATCTTCAAGTTTGGCAAAATACACATATACATGAAATGAAAACTCATAAGAACAAATACCAAAAAAATGGAATACAAGTTTAAAATGTATGAATCATCAAAACTAGACTATACTAGCACATCTAATGGGTTCAAATAAGCGTTCAAGCTCATACATATATAGATTTATTTGTAGCCCACTCTATGTACAAGTATATAACTAGTCTTAATGAAAACAAACATCTAAACATATATTCAAAACATGAAACATCAAAACAAATATAAAAGTCATCATGATAAAACTAAAACATGATTACTATGTAAATTCACATGCAATAGATTCATGATGTACATTATAGCTTAAACAAAAGTGAGAACACTAAGTATGATTCAAATAAGCATGTGTGTCTCAAATACTATACATGTATGTCAAGGATCTAATAAACATGGAATGAACATACTAATCCATAGACATCAAAAACATGCCATAAACAAATGAATATGAAAGCATGGGAGTTTAGGAATCGTTACCAAAACCTCAAGGCAACTCTCCTTGTCTCCAAAACTTGGTGGTCCTCTCCACCATCTATTCCCTTGAAAGTGATGCATCCAATAGATTTCCTTTAAGTCCGGAACGCATCCACTCCAAGGTGTCATCACTCTCACGTCATGTGAGAGCCCACACCTACATCAAAAACAATAGGAGGGGTGGTCTTTGGTACCCATACTCTTTTGGGTCCATGGGGTTAGTCCTTCTCTAACCCAAACAAACTTCTTGGCTAAATTTTCAACATGTAAACGATCATAGCAAAATTTAGCAAGATGGCCTTTTCGGCCACAATGTGTACATGTGTACACATGAGCATACTTGTGTTGATGGTGTCCGTGTGAAGCATGTGTATGCCGTGATGGGTGTGCATGCAAAAAGGATGGAACTTGTTTCTTTCGAACCAAGGTTTCCAACCGTGAGTGGTTCATGGCACATTGGCTCATAGTGGAGCCCAAACAATCTACTCTCTTCTTTAACATACAAATATCATCAATAATTTTAGAAGAAGAGGTACATGCATTAGGTAGACTAGATGAAGAAGCTACACTAGCATGGCAAACATGTGCACCAATTTTATTTTGCAAAATAATGTTTTTCTCTAAACATGCATCCAAATCTTTAGAAATTGAAGCAATCTTAATTTTCAAAGAATCATTTTCTTTTAAAACAAAATCAACTTTTGAAGACAAGTTTTCATTTTTCTTCAAAAAAACATGGCAATCATTTTTATTTTTCAAAAAGTTATTTTCTTTTAGTGCAAGTTCCAATTGAGATCTCAATGAATCCCTTTCATTAAAGGCCTCAACTTTCTCTTGCAAAACACAATCAAGTCTAGAATGCAAACACTTATTCTCTTTTTCAATATCTAGACTTTTCTTTTCAACACGTTATATTTTTCTATTAACTTTTCACACACAATAGATAGTTCTTCATTTAAGGCATGGGGATCAACATAATCATTTGAAGAACTAGCACAATCATTACTATCTAGTTGAGTTTCCGATTGTACCTCAAGGGAGTCATTCCCTTGGACCATGAAGCATTGTGGATTGGATTCTCCACTAGATTCCTCTTCTTGGATTGGCAATTGAAGCTTGGAGGTGTTGGTGGTAGTCAATTTGTTCCACACTACAAAAGCGGAATCAAAGTTAGAAACACATAAAAGATAATCTTTAGATAAAGTGCTTCTAATGGCCTCTAGGGCTTGTGCATTGGCCCCTATATGATTGCAATCACCAAGATAACATCTCTTGGTGGCGGCAAGGAAGACATGCAAACCTAGGGTCTTTAGGTACATGGACATCCTATACTTCCAAACATCAATGTTGGAAGGGTCAAAGCTAGGAGGGGTCATGAAGTCCATGGTAAACTATATATGAATGTGCAAATGAGATTAGCAAGCAAATGGATCACTCCTAGGATGTTAAGCCTAAGTATCAGGAGCACTAGCTCTGATACCAATTGAAAAACACCTAGAGGGGGGTGAATAGGTGTAAGTGCTAATCTAAGAAACTAAATGCAAACTATGTGCGCTAAATGCGGAAGCTAATGCAAATCTTGCAACACACTTAATACAATCCACCAAGTGTAGCCGAATTCCCCTTGCGAGGCTCTGGACTAACTCCTCTTGATTCCCCTAGATATGGGTTGAGGCGCTATGTGAAGCTCTTGTTGGATGAGTATAAGTGATGCACACACACAAGCAAGCCAAGCATATAATAGATATGACAATAAGAGATGCAAGGCACAACACAAGCAATATATGATATGGCAATATGAATTATGCACAACACAAGCAAATATGGTATGATATGAAGTATGATGCTTTGCACAAAGTAAATGAGAGAGAGTTAGAGAGACAATGGGAGCAATCGCAAACAACGAGATTTGTTTCGAGGTTCGAGCACCTTGCTCTACATCCCCGCCTACACCACCGTGTAGGATTTCCCAATCCACTATAAGGAGTACCAAACTCCTCTCTCAACTTACAAAGCCACCGAGGCTACAACAACCACAATCCACAACACCTCTACCGAAGAGGCTCACAATCAACACTATCACCTCACACTTGAGGGATACAACTCAATCACCCGATCACCTCTACCGAAGAGGGATTCACAAATAAAAGGGTGTTTACAACAAAGAGGTTTACAACAAACAACCTCAAACTCTTCTCTTTCTTTTTCTCTTTTCTTTTTCCACAAAAACAAGATCCTAATAGTTTAGGATAGAAGATAGCTCAAGTGTGGAAAACTAGGTGTTTGGAAAACTAGCAACAAAGAAAATCACTTGGGAAAATCCTTCCAAAGATATAGAATGAAAAGCAAGACAAATCTCCCAAAATATTCTTTCTTTGATTTTTCCAAAAACCTAAAACAATAAAGATTGAAGAATTAAAGCCCCAAACACTTTTGAAAACTTGTTTTAAAACCTCTAGAAACCAGAAATTTTTCTCCTTAAAAAACTTGGCCAAAATCCCCAAAGAGATGGGGTTTATATAGCCCCTATACAAAACTAGCCGTTAGGCTGAGTTGGCAGTCTGACAGACTGCCGGTCGACCGGTCCGGTCGACCGCCAACGGTCAAAAATGTGACCGTTGGGCAATAGCGGTCGACCGGCCCGGTCCACCGAAACAAACCGAGAGCAGAGCTCTCAGACCCGGTCGACCGGCTCGGTCGACCGTCCACTGTGCCTAACAGACGTGCACGTCTTGTGCACATCGGTCGACCGGCCCGGTCGACCGGCCCTTGGTGCGGTCGACCGGTCCGGTCGACCGACTTGGCCTGTCAGCCAGTCCTCAGTTCTGCACAGATACGGGATTTGAAAATAGGTCTTTTCACTTAATAAAAATCCCATAAATTCACAGTAAATCTAAAAAATAGTTTTAATCACAATAAAAACTGTTTTTCTAAAAATATGTTTTTCTAAAACTTGTTTTATCATTTTACTTTGATAACCAAACTTGTGATAAAAATTTCAAGACATATATATCAACATATCAATTCATTTTTGAGTCTTGCAAATTTTATCAAAAACAAAACCTTGTATTTTGTCAAACTTGATTTTTCCAAAACATGAATAGGGATATCAAAATAAGTTTGTTTACCAAGTTAAAGCATGTATGTATAAATAGAAAACATCTACTATACATATAACATATGTAAACTTGTTTTGATCAACTATTCATAAAAACCAAATATCAAATCATAAAACGTGTGTGTTTTGTGTTCACTTGAGCATATCAACTAAACTAAGCTTTACAAATGGATCTAAAAACTCTATCTAAACTAGGATACCTAAGTCTTCTTGACGATCATTATCTTCAAGTAGACTTGCTCCAAAACTCCATCCATGGGCTAGACAAAGTGTGAACTTGAAGCTTTGGCCCTGGAATCACCATGAATAGCTTCTAAACTCCTTGTTGAAGCTAATCACCAACTAATATCCTGTTAATGATCTGAAACTTAGAAACACAAGAATATTAGTAAACATAACTACATGAGTTGATCATCATCAAAACTAGAGTGGAAGGCCATTGGGCCAACAATCTCCCCCTTTTTGATGATGACAAAACTCATGGAGTTATATATGCATGGATTAAAGTTAAGCTTTAAAGAAGCTCCCCCTTAACTCATGCATAGGGATAAACAATAAATATATGCAATGAATATTAAACATGAAACATGCATATGCATAAACAATAAATGGTTCTAGATATCAAATGGAATATTCAAAACAAAATAAGCTCTAGATACCAATTACAAAGCAAACTCTATATATCAATTAACTTAATATTCTTGAGATTAAAACATAATATATGCATATAAAACATAAGCATGCATATAAAACATGTACCAATCATGCATAGAAGTAATTTGAGTTTTATATATGCATGTTAAACTCTCAAATAATTCTCCCCCTTTTTGTCAATCATCAACAAAGGGGTAAACAATCAAAACCATAGATAAAATGAGGGGTAAAAATCTTTCTCCCCCTTTTTTTTGTCAATCAAAACAATGCAAACAATGTTCTCCCCCTTTTTGTCTAAAACAAAACAAAATCAATAAGGGGTGACTACAAACATGATATCAATTAGAAAATATATCAATGAAGCATCTTGATACCAATAAACAAGAATCAATATATGTTATATGCTATATACATTCATGAAGAGGAAGACGCTAAGTTAGCTTCCCTACACATATGCATTACATGAAGAAGGGATGACAAGCCCCAATTCACATAACACATATTATGTAATGCATAAGAGGAGATGTGAAGCTCCCCCTACACACGTATATCATATAAAGAAGAGTTGTCAAGCTCCTCAATTTATAATATACTCAACATGAATCTATATGTAAGAGAGATGTTAAGCTCTCCTTGCATATAGGAAATACAAATCAAAACTTTGAATATTTTCTTTAAACAAAAATTTGAAAATACCAATTGTAATTAAACATAAGTCTTGAATTCTTAAACATGAATCTTGAAACCAAAACAAATTTTGAATTTCTTAAATATGATACCAATTGTAATTATTTTACCAATTGAAAAGATTTTACATAGAAACATTGATACCAATTCTTTTCAAGGTATATGTATGATTTGTCAAACACAAGAAGTATACATACATATCCCTTAAACACACTTTGAGTCCATAATAGATATTTGCATGAAAGGCAAATGACTCAAGGGGTATACATGTATATCTTCAAGTTTGGCAAAATACACATATACATGAAATGAAAACTCATAAGAACAAATACCAAAAAAATGGAATACAAGTTTAAAATGTATGAATCATCAAAACTAGACTATACTAGCACATCTAATGGGTTCAAATAAGCGTTCAAGCTCATACATATATAGATTTATTTGTAGCCCACTCTATGTACAAGTATATAACTAGTCTTAATGAAAACAAACATCTAAACATATATTCAAAACATGAAACATCAAAACAAATATAAAAGTCATCATGATAAAACTAAAACATGATTACTATGTAAATTCACATGCAATAGATTCATGATGTACATTATAGCTTAAACAAAAGTGAGAACACTAAGTATGATTCAAATAAGCATGTGTGTCTCAAATACTATACATGTATGTCAAGGATCTAATAAACATGGAATGAACATACTAATCCATAGACATCAAAAACATGCCATAAACAAATGAATATGAAAGCATGGGAGTTTAGGAATCGTTACCAAAACCTCAAGGCAACTCTCCTTGTCTCCAAAACTTGGTGGTCCTCTCCACCATCTATTCCCTTGAAAGTGATGCATCTAATAGATTTCCTTTAAGTCCGGAACGCATCCACTCCAAGGTGTCATCACTCTCACGTCATGTGAGAGCCCACACCTACATCAAAAACAATAGGAGGGGTGGTCTTTGGTACCCATACTCTTTTGGGTCCATGGGGGTTAGTCCCTTCTCTAACCCAAACAAACTTCTTGGCTAAATTTTCAACATGTAAACGATCATAGCAAAATTTAGCAAGATGGCCTTTTCGGCCACAATGTGTACATGTGTACACATGAGCATACTTGTGTTGATGGTGTCCGTGTGAAGCATGTGTATGCCGTGATGGGTGTGCATGCAAAAAGGATGGAACTTGTTTCTTTCGAACCAAGGTTTCCAACCGTGAGTGGTTCATGGCACATTGGCTCATAGTGGAGCCCAAACAATCTACTCTCTTCTTTAACATACAAATATCATCAATAATTTTAGAAGAAGAGGTACATGCATTAGGTAGACTAGATGAAGAAGCTACACTAGCATGGCAAACATGTGCACCAATTTTATTTTGCAAAATAATGTTTTTCTCTAAACATGCATCCAAATCTTTAGAAATTGAAGCAATCTTAATTTTCAAAGAATCATTTTCTTTTAAAACAAATCAACTTTTGAAGACAAGTTTTCATTTTTCTTCAAAAAAACATGGCAATCATTTTTATTTTTCAAAAAGTTATTTTCTTTTAGTGCAAGTTCCAATTGAGATCTCAATGAATCCCTTTCATTAAAGGCCTCAACTTTCTCTTGCAAAACACAATCAAGTCTAGAATGCAAACACTTATTCTCTTTTTCAATATCTAGACTTTTCTTTTTCAACACGTTATATTTTTCTATTAACTTTTCACACACAATAGATAGTTCTTCATTTAAGGCATGGGGATCAACATAATCATTTGAAGAACTAGCACAATCATTACTATCTAGTTGAGTTTCCGATTGTACCTCAAGGGAGTCATTCCCTTGGACCATGAAGCATTGTGGATCGGATTCTCCACTAGATTCCTCTTCTTGGATTGGCAATTGAAGCTTGGAGGTGTTGGTGGTAGTCAATTTGTTCCACACTACAAAAGCGGAATCAAAGTTAGAAACACATAAAAGATAATCTTTAGATAAAGTGCTTCTAATGGCCTCTAGGGCTTGTGCATTGGCCCCTATATGATTGCAATCACCAAGATAACATCTCTGGTGGCGGCAAGGAAGACATGCAAACCTAGGGTCTTTAGGTACATGGACATCCTATACTTCCAAACATCAATGTTGGAAGGGTCAAAGCTAGGAGGGGTCATGAAGTCCATGGTAAACTATATATGAATGTGCAAATGAGATTAGCAAGCAAATGGATCACTCCTAGGATGTTAAGCCTAAGTATCAGGAGCACTAGCTCTGATACCAATTGAAAAACACCTAGAGGGGGGTGAATAGGTGTAAGTGCTAATCTAAGAAACTAAATGCAAACTATGTGCGCTAAATGCGGAAGCTAATGCAAATCTTGCAACACACTTAATACAATCCACCAAGTGTAGCCGAATTCCCCTTGCGAGGCTCTGGACTAACTCCTCTTGATTCCCCTAGATATGGGTTGAGGCGCTATGTGAAGCTCTTGTTGGATGAGTATAAGTGATGCACACACACAAGCAAGCCAAGCATATAATAGATATGACAATAAGAGATGCAAGGCACAACACAAGCAATATATGATATGGCAATATGAATTATGCACAACACAAGCAAATATGGTATGATATGAAGTATGATGCTTTGCACAAAGTAAATGAGAGAGAGTTAGGGAGACAATGGGAGCAATCGCAAACAACGAGATTTGTTTCGAGGTTCGAGCACCTTGCTCTACATCCCCGCCTACACCACCGTGTAGGATTTCCCAATCCACTATAAGGAGTACCAAACTCCTCTCTCAACTTACAAAGCCACCGAGGCTACAACAACCACAATCCACAACACCTCTACCGAAGAGGCTCACAATCAACACTATCACCTCACACTTGAGGGATACAACTCAATCACCCGATCACCTCTACCGAAGAGGGATTCACAAATAAAGGGTGTTTACAACAAAGAGGTTTACAACAAACAACCTCAAACTCTTCTCTTTCTTTTTCTCTTTTCTTTTTCCACAAAAACAAGATCCTAATAGTTTAGGATAGAAGATAGCTCAAGTGTGGAAAACTAGGTGTTTGGAAAACTAGCAACAAAGAAAATCACTTGGGAAAATCCTTCCAAAAGATATAGAATGAAAACCAAGACAAATCTCCCAAAATATTCTTTTCTTTGATTTTTCCAAAAACCTAAAACAATAAAGATTGAAGAATTAAAGCCCCAAACACTTTTGAAAACTTGTTTTAAAACCTCTAGAAACCAGAAATTTTTCTCCTTAAAAAACTTGGCCAAAATCCCCAAAGAGATGGGGTTTATATAGCCCCTATACAAACTAGCCGTTAGGCTGAGTTGGCAGTCTGACAGACTGCCGGTCGACCGGTCCGGTCGACCGCCAACGGTCAAAAATGTGACCGTTGGGCAATAGCGGTCGACCGGCCCGGTCCACCGAAACAAACCGAGAGCAGAGCTCTCAGACCCGGTCGACCGGCTCGGTCGACCGTCCACTGTGCCTAACAGACGTGCACGTCTTGTGCACATCGGTCGACCGGCCCGGTCGACCGGCCCTTGGTGCGGTCGACCGGTCCGGTCGACCGACTTGGCCTGTCAGCCAGTCCTCAGTTCTGCACAGATACGGGATTTGAAAATAGGTCTTTTCACTTAATAAAAATCCCATAAATTCACAGTAAATCTAAAAAATAGTTTTAATCACAATAAAAACTGTTTTTCTAAAAATATGTTTTTCTAAAACTTGTTTTATCATTTTACTTTGATAACCAAACTTGTGATAAAAATTTCAAGACATATATATCAACATATCAATTCATTTTTGAGTCTTGCAAATTTTATCAAAAACAAAACCTTGTATTTTGTCAAACTTGATTTTTCCAAAACATGAATAGGGATATCAAAATAAGTTTGTTTACCAAGTTAAAGCATGTATGTATAAATAGAAAACATCTACTATACATATAACATATGTAAACTTGTTTTGATCAACTATTCATAAAAACCAAATATCAAATCATAAAACGTGTGTGTTTTGTGTTCACTTGAGCATATCAACTAAACTAAGCTTTACAAATGGATCTAAAAACTCTATCTAAACTAGGATACCTAAGTCTTCTTGACGATCATCATCTTCAAGTAGACTTGCTCCAAAACTCCATCCATGGGCTAGACAAAGTGTGAACTTGAAGCTTTGGCCCTGGAATCACCATGAATAGCTTCTAAACTCCTTGTTGAAGCTAATCACCAACTAATATCCTGTTAATGATCTGAAACTTAGAAACACAAGAATATTAGTAAACATAACTACATGAGTTGATCATCATCAAAACTAGAGTGGAAGGCCATTGGGCCAACACATCGCAGACTCCTCCCTTTCCAGATTCCCAAATGTCTTCGCCTTCGCTCCAACTCCCTCTTCGTGGCGATGTGCTAATCTACAGGCCCTCCCCATCTCTTCTGGATCTTGATCCCCATGCATTCTTAGGCCTTCCCCTCTCCCTCCACCATCGCCTCGCCTAATTCCACCCCCCTCCCCTTCTCCTCCGTTCCTTAACCTAGTTCCTTCGATGGCAGTAGTAAACGCATTGAGATCTGGTCCTTAATCCCATCTGTTGTCACATCTCTCTCCTCTTCTCACTTGTCGCATTGATGACTCCCATTCCCTGTTCCCCTTCATCATCGCTGATTAAGAAAGAATACGTATGCGCCGTATTAGAGAATTGTCATCCCCGGCAACGGCGCAAAAAATTTGATTAGACTTGAAAAGGGCGTACTTATTATATGTATAGAATGTGATTGATGTACCCTTTCTTGTCTCCGCTATAGCATAAGGCTATACGGGTCGGATCTCAGGGAGAGCTAGTGTAGAAACGTTACGATACACGTGAGAAGATAAAACGAGAACTCTTCTTTGTTTACAAGAATAAAGAATCAAAGAAAAACAAATAAAAGAAAGGATGGCTATGTTCATGGTGGAAATCGGGAGAAATCAAGATTGAGATGGATTTGAACTAACAACTAAAAGAAAGTAAAATCAAGAAAACTTTAAATGCAAGAAATCCATGACTAGCTAACCTTAACTACCTTGCTAAACTAACTAAACTCCGTGATAGTGATGCGTGCCTCATGTTGATTCATCGGCATGTATTTGTCTTGCTTGTGATCTAATTACTTTCCCACTAAGATGATGGGGATTCATTCTTGGACTTGTCTTGTAGCCTCCATAGATGGTCATCGGCCTACAAGATAGACTTTCACTAATGGAATCACAAGAGATACACTCAAGGGATGCAAATGAAGAACATACAACTTTCACTAATGGAAGTAGTGAAATTGTACATCAATTAGCATATTGGTGCTCCATCTCCATGTTCCATCAAGGCACTAGTTCAAAGATTAGGCTCTACATGAGGCACACATGAATCATATGGAGAATTACAACAAGATTCTTGCCAAGAAATGAAACAAAACCCATCGGAGAAGAGAAGATCATACAAATTGCAAGATGAAGTAAAGCAATCACCCATGAGTTAGGAGTTAGCAAGAGTAGTGGTTAGCTAGTACATGGAACAAGAAATTAGCTACTAGACATTACAAAAGCAAAGCAAAGCATGATTGAATTGCTAGAAATTAACAAAGCAAGTAACAAAGCAAAATAAAAGCAAGTGAAGAAGACAAACTAGAATCAAGCTCAAGTAGATATGTAGAGAATGGATCAATCCTTGTATAGCTCCAAGTTGTCACTCCTTGTTGATACAAGCTCTCTCTCTCATACAAATCTCTCTTGCAATGAAATCTAGGGAGGAGAAGATCCTAGAGAGAACTAAAAATCCTAAACAAAACCTAACAAAATTACAATCTATTCACTAATCTCTCTCTCTTCTCTGATCAGTTTTTTCTCGCAGGTACAAATGAAGTATTTATAGGAGAACTGAGAAGCTTCTGGAGATAAGGTGGTTGCCACAAAATCCGGGGATCCAACGGCCCTAGATTGCCGCGCCCTGCCGCGCGTCCGCGGCGTAACCGAATCCGTTCAGCAACGGATTTCTGTTGCTGAGTGGTTACGGGGTTGTTGGCCACGTGGACATTCTAGAATATCTGTTGGTTGAGCGAATCTCTCTGGATCTTGGGTTTAGATTTGGCTTTATCCTTAAGCTTGGATTAATCACTTAATTAGTGGTAATTAAGTGATTATTTGAAAATCTCTCCATTAATTGTGTACCTGCAAATAAGTAGAGAAGAGGAGTAAAAATCACTTATTTATTTGTATTATGCATGGGAGTTATGATGTAAAATATGCAATATTGAGTACTAATCACACCCCCACACTTATTCTTTTGCTCGTCCCGAGCAAAAACAAAGAAAAAGAAAATAAAATCTAAGCTACAAGTTTATTACACCACTTTCGCAGGTGACGCGATTGCACTGAGCATGTGCAACAAGCCGTTAAACCTCTAGGTTACCCTAGAGGAGGAGTGTTGTCTCCTGAGGGTTTTCAGCGGATTACACCCACAAAATCCATAAAGAAAGAAGACAAATGTTAGTATTTTGAAAACGCATTTTGAATAAGAGACATGTTTACGAACTATTTTTGCAAAAAATATAAGTGATCCTAGGTCATAAGTCCACCTATAATTATTCTTTCTTAAACTTAGTATCCATGCAAGATCTTGTCTTTAATTAAGGTAAGAGTTCAAAATTGGATTGAATATTTTATCTTTCATAAAACCTAGATAGTATGCACACCGTGTAAGTGAAGATTTCCTGGGATTTCAACTCCAACCATCAAGCCATTTATTTATCTATATATATATATTTTTCTTTTTCTGCTTTTTTCTTCCCTTAGTTTTCTTAGGCTTTCTAGTTCACCCATGTAGCGAGCCTTTAACCGATGACTCCCAAACCAGATGGTTTTAGGGCACCAGATGAGAAAACATCCCTCGGGTTTAAGGTCTCGAGTGAAAAAGGCCACAAAACTAAAGGGGATTATTTTTATCACCGTTAGGCGTGAATGATCATGCTTCTTGAGGCACAATTATCCAGCTTAATAAGTGAGATCACCGTTAGGCGTGAGTAACCATGCTTCTTGAGGCATAGTTATCCAGCTTAATAAGTGATCTTGTATTTATATATATTTTCTTTTTCTTTTTTTTTTTTTTATTTATATGGCATTTTTGGTCTTTGTCTCCATCCCAAGAAATGTGTAAGTGTAAAGTGCATATTATCTAAGGCAAAAAATTCCAGATAATAATATCTCACCAATTTTACTTACTTATCCTATAATCTCAAACAAGATCTATTACTTCAACTATGTTTAAGATGTCATAATTAAGGCTTTCTTAATCTCTAAGATACATCTTAATTTTCTTAAAAATAGAGCAAAACTTTGTTTCTTATTTCAAAAAGTTTTTATTTTTTTATTTTTTATTTATTTTACTAAAAGTAAAATCTAAAAGAAAATAGAAAATCTACAAAGAAAGATAAAATCTAAAAGAAAATAAAAACCTAAAAGAAAATAGAAAATCCTATGTTAGTAAACCCTCCCCCACACTTATTTCATGCATTGTCCTCAATGCATTATGGTAAATGTATGCATGAAACAGGTAAGAGGTAGGAAAAATTATTTACAAGGAATATACAAATGTAACTCTCACCTGGGTTTTTGGTCGCTTCCCTCTGGCCCGTTTCCCATCGTTCCAATGTGTTCTCTTTCTTGAATTCCATTGGGAAACGGTCTGAATTGTTCTTACCCTAGGTGATTCCAGTTTCAATTTGTTGTTATTTTCATTCATACTCTTTCCACCACATCGTTCACAAACAAAGTCCTTATCACCACTCTCACTCAGAATCTCATCACTTCCAGTGTTTAGAAATTTTAACTCCTCTCCATATAATTCTTCAAAGCTCAAGTCAACATCCGGCAGTGGACAATTAGCTAACTTACCCCGAGTTGACTCATCTAAGTACATAATCTCATCAGCAAACAAGTCTTCAAATGATATATCAATTGGAGGTTCAAATACAGTCTCAGTTGGCTCATTGAAAGTGAAAGTATCCAAATCAACTTTCCCCGTTTGAAAGGGTACTCGGATAAGAGAATCACAAGGTTGTGACTCATCTTTTGGATCTTCACCTTCCTCCTCACAATTGTTACTAATGAAATTAACCTCAAATGTTTGATCTTTTGTTTTGTGAGGCTGTGTGTGGAAGACATTGTGTTCATGTGTCATGTTACCAAAAGTCAACCTCATTGATCCATTCCGGCAATTAATGATTGCATTTGCAGTAGCCAGGAATGGTCGACCCAGAATGACAGGAATTTGTGCCCTTTGATTTGAATTTGATACTGGTTTTGTTTCAAGGACAACAAAGTCAACTGGATAAAAGAATTCTCCAACTTTGACCAGGACATCTTGAATTACCCCCTTGGGTTTAGTAACAGAGCGATCAGCCAATTGGATGGTCATTTGGGTCGGGAGGAGATCACCTAACCCTAATTGTTGGTACACAGAGAAAGGTAGGAGATTAATACTGGCCCCCAAATCAAGAAGTGCCCTATTTATTGTAGTCTGTCCTATAATGCATGAAATGGTGGGGCTCCCTGGGTCTTTATACTTAACAGGAATTGGACCAGTGAGCAACTCATTAATGGATGATGCTAGGAAGACTTTTTTAGGGACTTGGGTCTTCCTCTTCTTGGTGCATATTTCCTTCAAAAATTTGGCATATGATGGCACTTGTTGAATGGCATCAAGAAGAGGGACATTGATTTGGACCTTATTGAATGTTTCTTTTATCTTCTCCATGTGAGCATTTGACTTGTTATTTAGAAGCCTATTTGGATATGGTACTCTAGGCTTATAAGGTTGCTCATCTACCTTTTCTTTCCCCTTGGTTTTGGAAGTGGATGGCTCTGTACTAGAGGATGGGTTGTCAAAAGTTGGTGACATTGGGACATGAGGAGTTTGCTTTGGTACTGGATGAGATTGTGGACTAGAAACCTTATTGTCAACTTGTTTACCAGATCTCAGGGTATGAATGGCATGACAGTGACTGGGTCCTGAATTTTCAACTTTGGGATTTAGCAATGGCTGGCTTAAGAACAGTCCTTTTTGATTCTCAGCCAATTGCTTGATCTGGACCTTCATTTCATTCAACTCCTGTTGCTGGTTCTTTGTTAAGGTTTCTATCATGTTCTTCAACTCAGATATCTCGGAATTATTTTGGGGTGAATGTTGAGGATATGGAGATTGGAATTGTGATTGGTAGAATGGTGGAGGATTCTGATAAGACTGATATGACTGTGATGGACTTTGAGATGGATGAACATACAGTGAATTCTGATCGAAACTGGATGGATGAAACTGAGCATTGTACAGATGTGGAAGTGGTGGCATATGATGCTCAGGACCAGACTGACTCCATGGAAAATTTGGATGGTTCTGCCATCCTGAATTGTAAGTATTGGAGTATGGGGGTCTGGTAAATGCTGCATTCATGTTCTCCTGAAATGGGGGCTGATACAATGGACACTCCTCAACAACATGGCTAAGGTCTTGACATTTGGTGCAACCTGGTCTAATCAAAGGCAATGGGTTGACCTGGTTGACCACAGAATTCCCTATTGACTCAAGCAACTCTATCCTCTTCATTAATTGTGTGATCTTGGTTTCTGAAGCTAGAGAGGATTCTTTGGATTGTGTACCAGTTCTGGAAGTGGTGGGAGTCGGTTTATCAGGGCATGACTCCCACTGAATGGTTTTCTCAGCTAGGGTTTCAAAGAGATCCCACCCCTGATGTTCATCTTTCTTCAGAAATTCCCCTTGGCACATGGATTCTAAAAGTGTTTTCGTTTGGTAATCTAATCCATCATAGATAATCTGGCATAGCCGCCATTTCTCTATGCCGTGATGGGGACATAGGGCTAAGAGGTCTTTGAAACGCTCAAGATATTTCCAGAAAGGTTCATTTTGTTCTTGCTTGAATTGCATTATGTTTTTTCTCATGAGGGCTGTTTTGTGGATAGGATAGAACTTCTTAAGAAAGACTTTAACAAAATCCTCCCATAAAGATATGGAACTGACTGGAAGATTATAAAGCCATTTCTTAGCTAAATCTTTAAGTGCAAACGGTATGAACCGTAACCTAACAGCATCCTCAGAAAGTTGGGATATTCTCATCATTTGGCATACCTCTTCAAACTCACGAATAAGAGGTACGCGTCCTCAGACTCAAGACCATGGAATCGGGGAAGTGTACTAATGAATTGTGGTTTCAGCTCAAAATGATTTCCATTAGGCTCGGGGAGAAGAATGCATGAAGGAATGGAGGTGCGAATCGGATAAAATCGATCCTGAAGTGAGACGTTGTTGGTCATGATGTGAAGTGGATGTGTAAGTGCAAGTGTAGAATTAGGATCACAAAACCACTATTGTATATACAATCACAAACAACGTGCACCGATCACACCAGCGAAAAAAGAAAAATAACAAACAACAAAAGAAAAAAAATCAATCCAAGCTTGTCTAGGGTTTTTGTCCTAGATGACTCCTAAATAGACTGTCCACAGGAGGTTTAGTGTAGACCTTGACTATAAGCAAATCAGCCAGGGAAGGGTAAAGTCGTTGGGAGGTTTTCCGTCCGAAGACGTTCCTTAATTAAGTAACCAACAACCTTCGGGCTTTCGGCCCTCAACCCTTTCCTAGACACTGATTTTACAGAAGTCAATTTCCAACACTTTTCCCCCTTAGGATAATCTCCTAAGTGAGTCCGGATGTCCCTAGGGCCAACGTCTATCAAATTTTATTTACAAGCTTAGGATTGTGAGTACGTGGGGAAAATGATTTCCGGGCTAAGGAAAGGGTAATGACCTCCCCCACCTTATGTTATTTACAGGAATTGCCCTTAGAATTAATTGTGCAAGTGTACGATATAGAAACAAACAAGGTTCACTCCAAGTAAGAAAAATCAAACAAAGAGTGAGTCTTAGTCTATATGCAATGAATCACGTACCTTGTCCCACGCACTCTTCAACAGTAAATTTAAAGTAATTGAAAGACACGTGCCTATAATGCAAGATGTCTAACAATTTTTTAGCAATTATCAACCAATTTCTTACTGTTGAATTAATTAACAGGAATACAGTGAAGTATACAGGAAATGAAGTATATAGGCAGCAGTATCTTGCAGAGCAGAAGCCCCTGCAAAAATTTGGTTAGAAGTGCACTCTGTTGTGCCGCGTTTCCACGGCAAAGCTTGTGGATCCGCGGCACTCCAGAGGGATCCTGGGCTCCGCTTTCTTGAGCAGAGTCCCAGGTCCACTTATATGATTCTGCTGTGAATATTTCCTGTTTTCTTCTCCTGTACCTGCAACAGAGAAGAATTATAGTTTAGTTTCTCACTTTTAAAAATAATACCGTCGCTCTCCCCGGCAACGGCGCCAAAAATTTGATTAAGAAAGAATACGTATGCGCCGTATTAGAGAATTGTCATCCCCGGCAACGGCGCCAAAAATTTGATTAGACTTGAAAAGGGCGTACTTATTATATGTATAGAATGTGATTGATGTACCCTTTCTTGTCTCCGCTATAGCATAAGGCTATACCGGGTCGGATCTCAGGGAGAGCTAGTGTAGAAACGTTACGATACACGTGAGAAGATAAAACGAGAACTCTTCTTTGTTTACAAGAATAAAGAATCAAAAGAAAAACAAATAAAGAATTAGTGGCTATGTTCATGGTGGAAATCGGAGAAATCAAGATTGAGATGGATTTGAACTAACAACTAAAAAGAAAGTAAAATCAAGAAAACTTTGAATGCAAGAAATCCATGACTAGCTAACCTTAACTACCTTGCTAAACTAACTAAACTCCGTGATAGTGATGCGTGCCTCATGTTGATTCATCGGCATGTATTTGTCTTGCTTGTGATCTAATTACTTTCCCACTAAGATGATGGGGATTCATTCTTGGACTTGTCTTGTAGCCTCCATAGATGGTCATCGGCCTACAAGATAGACTTTCACTAATGGAATCACAAGAGATACACTCAAGGGATGCAAATGAAGAACATACAACTTTCACTAATGGAAGTAGTGAAGTTGTACATCAATTAGCATATTGGTGCTCCATCTCCATGTTCCATCAAGGCACTAGTTCAAAGACTAGGCTCTACATGAGGCACACATGAATCATATGGAGAATTACAACAAGATTCTTGCCAAGAAATGAAACAAAACCCATCGGAGAAGAGAAGATCATACAAATTGCAAGATGAAGTAAAGCAATCACCCATGAGTTAGGAGTTAGCAAGAGTAGTGGTTAGCTAGTACATGGAACAAGAAATTAGCTACTAGACATTACAAAAGCAAAGCAAAGCATGATTGAATTGCTAGAAATTAACAAAGCAAGTAACAAAGCAAAATAAAAGCAAGTGAAGAAGACAAACTAGAATCAAGCTCAAGTAGATATGTAGAGAATGGATCAATCCTTGTATAGCTCCAAGTTGTCACTCCTTGTTGATACAAGCTCTCTCTCTCATACAAATCTCTCTTGCAATGAAATCTAGGGAGGAGAAGATCCTAGAGAGAACTAAAAATCCTAAACAAAACCTAACAAAATTACAATCTATTCACTAATCTCTCTCTCTTCTCTGATCAGTTTTTTCTCGCAGGTACAAATGAAGTATTTATAGGAGAACTGAGAAGCTTCTGGAGATAAGGTGGTTGCCACAAAATCCGGGGATCCAACGGCCCTAGATTGCCGCGCCCTGCCGCGCGTCCGCGGCGTAACCGAATCCGTTCAGCAACGGATTTCTGTTGCTGAGTGGTTACGGGGTTGTTGGCCACGTGGACATTCTAGAATATCTGTTGGTTGAGCGAATCTCTCTGGATCTTGGGTTTAGATTTGGCTTTATCCTTAAGCTTGGATTAATCACTTAATTAGTGGTAATTAAGTGATTATTTGAAAATCTCTCCATTAATTGTGTACCTGCAAATAAGTAGAGAAGAGGAGTAAAAATCACTTATTTATTTGTATTATGCATGGGAGTTATGATGTAAAATATGCAATATTGAGTACTAATCAATCGCCGCCTTTGTTGACGCTACCTACTCTCTCCCAGAACCCTAACTCTTCTAATGTCTCTTGGCCAACAACTCCCCCTTTACCCGCTTGGCGATGGTGATACTCCCTCCCCCCCCCCCCACGTGGGATGCTGCTTATCTCTGAGCCATGTGGGCGTCATTTCTCTCTGAGCGAGAATTTTTTGGGGCCTTGATTTCAAATTAAATTCAAAAATTATTGGGCATGGGCCTCCTTCATCTCAGCTTATCCTTCCCCTACAGGATTTTTTTTCCCCATTGGCCCAATTCTCTTTTTTCAAGCTCGTTGCATGGACCCAGTTATGGCCTGCTTCTCCTCTGATCCCTCTCAAAATCAAGTCCCATCTTCTTCTTCATTATGCTCCCCTTCCCGTCGTGCTCAGACTCGGAGCTGCTCTCCTCCTCGCTGCGGCTCCCCAGTCTGCCCCATCTCTGTGGGCAGCCCTGACCACCTCTTCGACGCCCCCTACATTGTCCCCTCTTCCCTCCCCTCTTAGGATAACCCTCTCTCCTCTCCAGCCATCGCCCCATGCCAGCTTCCTGCCTCCATCTCAGTCATCTCATCCCATATGTTCATCCCTTACAACCCGTCGGCTTGAGGTTCATCCTCCTTACCCCAACACAATGCTCCTCCTTTCCCTCCACCTTATATCTCCACTTACAAACATCGTCCTCGCATTGTGCCTCCTCCATTCATTAAGCGCAGCTGGAGGCTAAGTAGCGATCCATCTTCTTATGAGAGAACCCTTAGAGCCGGTCAGTGGAGAGCTCTGGAACCCACAACCAACCCCTCTTCTCTTGGAATAGTGGCCGATGCGCCACTTGGTTCGGTGGTTATTCTTATGAATGGCCATTCATTCTCGGGGATCACGGATGATCAGATTGGCCTTATGTCTAACCAATACGGTTATGTACTACCATAGGGTCCCCATGATGCCATCTCTCATATCCGTGCTCTGGAAATGAGCTGGTCTCTTCATTGACTTGGGTGTGCCAAGAAGGGTATCATTTCCTTATGATTATTTTAAATTAGAACATTCGAGGACTCAGGGATCTTAACAAGAAAGCGAAGGTTCGAGATTTCCTATCTCTTTTTGGAATTGATTTGGTATCCCTACAAGAATCCAAACTTTGCTCTACTTCTCATCATCTCCTACATTCTATTGGGAGTAACCGGATTAATGAATAGGCAGTTCTTGATTCTATTGGTGTCTCAGAAGGGCAACTTATGGGATGGAATGGAAAACTTTTTGAGGAAGTTAGTCAATTTATCACTAGATTCTTTATCTCGATGAAGTTTAGAGAACGAGCGACTCAATCCTCTTTTTGTGTTTCTTCGGTATATAGACCTAATGATCGGTCTCTTAAGCCTCTCTTCCTTCAAAACTCCGCTCTATATACTCTTGGTGTTTGTAGGCGCTTTGGGCCTTAATGGGAGATTTCAATATGATGAGATTCATGAATGAGCGCCAAGGATATGAAGGCAACATTGTTGATATGAACTCCTTTATGACTTCATTCGGGATTTAGGCCTAATTGATATACCACTTGGGGGAGATCATTTACTTTGTCAAATAAGCATGCCATGCCCTCCTTTGCGAAGTTTGACTAGTTCCTCATCTCGGATACTTGGTAGGATGCATTCCTCTTGTCTACTTGTAAAGCCCTCCAAATATTCTCTCTGATCATATACTTTTCTCTTTCCATACTTCCACCAATCTCTATTGTGCTAATAGATTTCACTTCGAGAGCATGTGGTTAGATCACCATAACATCCATGGTATTGTGGCAGTGTTTGGTTCTCCGTCTCCCACGCTAATGCCGCCACTAGCCTAACTCTAAAGCTCCGTAAGACTAGCAGTGCTCTCACGGTATGGAGCAAAACGCAATTTGAGAATGTCAAAAGGCAAAAACTTCATCTTCTTGAGGTGCTCAATGGGCTCGACATCCTCCTTGAATATTGACCGCTCTCTTTCAGTGAATTCTCTCTCAAAGTGTCCACTCTCAATGAGCTTGATAGAATCCTGCACCTTGAAGAAATTACGTGGCAGCAAAGAGCTCATTCTCTTTGAGGAGATCACAACTCAAAATTTTTCCACCATATTATCGCTACAACCTCATACATACTACACCACCAAGAGAAAATACTTACTACACACGTTGATATTTCTAATACTTTCACCACTTACTTTTCTAATATTATTGAAGCTCCTCACCACTCTCTTGTGCATGCTAATTGGAATATTTTTTACCTTTATTATGACTGGTCCTCACGGGACATCGAACATCCTTTCTATGAGAAAGAGATTAGAGATGCCATTTTTGGGCTTGGTGCCAAGAAATCCCCGGGCCCAGATGGTTTCCCAATCATATTCTTTCAAATATTTTGGGATATCATCAAGCCAGATCTTCTCTCCTTATTCAGCCATCTTTATAATGGCACAATGGATTTTAGGTGCCTCAATTATGCTTTGGTTGCTCTCATTCCGAAAAAAGTGCTTCCTTGGTTAATAATTCTCTGACCCATTAATCACCAAAGTGCTTGCCAATCAGCTCTGTTTTCACATTCATATCCTTATTGACCAAGCCCAATCGGCTTTCACAAAGAATAATTTATTCTTGACAGTGTGACTTTGTGCAAATGAGATTTTGGCGACTACTCATAACTCTAACATTGAGGCAGTATTTCTCTAGCTTGATTTTGAAAATGCATTTGATTCCGTAAGTTGAAACTTTCTCTTTAAGTTATTTTTGGCAAAAGGATTTGGCCAATGTTGGATTGGTTGGATTAAAGTTTGCTTGCTCTCCGGGACATCATCCATCCTTGTTAATGGAAAATCAAACAATACATCCAATATCGCAAGGGTCTTAGTCAACGAGATCCTCTCTCCCCCTATCTATTCATTATTGTGATCGACACCCTTACACGTAGCCTCTCCTAAATTGGTACTAATGGTGGTATTCAAAAAGTGGGCTCTTTCCCTTAGCCCATTGATCTTGTTAGCCTACACTATGTTGATGGAACCCTACTCCTTGTGCCGGGAAATGCTAGATCTCTTTTCTCCTCAAGTTAATTCTCTATGAATTTGAGATGATGACCGGACTCAAAATCAATTTCATAAATCTTGTGTCCACAATTTGTGTAGAGATGGAGAAGTGGATAAGAGAGTCGCCTCCATTCTCAATTGCTATCTCGGTTCTTTGTCTTTCATATATCTCGGGTTACCGATCAAGGCGACCGAACTTATAAAGGATAATTGGAAACCTCTTATTGAAAGGGTGGAGAAAAAGACTTGCAACTTGGAAAGGCAATGCTCTTTTGCAAGGAGGTAAACTCATTCTAATCTTCTTTAGTGAGCAAGAACCGATAAGAAACATCCTATGTGATTATGTTAAATAGTATGTGAAGACCATGCTCCCCCTCTAAATCATGGTTCAGAATTTGGTTATTGGTATTGGTCTACGATTTGGCTTCGGAATCAGAAATACCAGACATTTCGTTTTGGCGTATCGTCAATATCATGTATCAATTGGTTATATTGGGTCATATCAGCACAATATCAATATCTGGCCAAAATATCAATACCAAGCTATATTTCAAACCTTGCTCCAAATAAACATCATTAATTATCCTTTTCAAGTACGTGAAAATTGTTAGGATTATGACGTGAATACGTCGTGAAGGGTGATTAATGTCGGATCTAGCAGTTTCCTTTTCTAGATCTATTTTAAGTCTGAGTTGGATTTGAGTTTCCTTTATTCTGATTGATGGAGTTTGTCTAGAACTAGAAGAGTTCAATGGTTTATAAATAATCTCTTAGAGGTGGTTTTCAATGTATTCTAAGAGAATCTAATGAATTTATAATTCTTAAGGGTGTCATTCATCAAGATGAGAGATTCATGAGAGAACCTTACCCAAAAGGGTTCGCTGTTCTTGGTGACCATCAATGGCTTGTAATCTTCTTAGTGTAAGGTATAAGTAATTCTTATTGTACTCTCTCAAAGTTTTAATAAAGTTTCTCCTCCTTTTCTCGTGGACGTACACACGATCTATTTGATTGTTGGAACAACGTTATATTATTTGTTAGTTTTCTATCTACTTTGGAATATTTCTTCTTCTCTTCTTCATGTTGCCTTAGCAGATCCTGTGTTTAGTTTGAAAGTACACCTAGAGAGGGGTGAATAGGTGTATGACTAATCTAATGACAAATGATGCGGAATTAAAAACAAATTGCAACACACTTAGTGTAACCAAAGAGTGTAGCTGAATTCCCGGTGAAGGGCTCTAGACTATCTCCTCTAAATTCCTCTAAATAAGAGTTGAGGTGCTATGTAAAGCTCTCTTGGTTCAACACAAGTGAGGCACACAAACAATACCAAGCATATAAGATATGAGCAATATGAATCAATGCAAGATATAAAAGAGAGAGAGTTTAGAGATAGTGGATCAATCGCAAACATCGAGAAATATTTCGAGGTTCGAGCCACTGCTTTATGTCCTCGCCTTCACACAGAAGGATTTTCACTATAACGTCCACACAGGACTTCCCACGCAGGGAACCTCCACTAAAGATTTGGGTAAATACAACAAGGAGTACACAACTCCTCTCTCCAACAAATACAACCTCTACATAAGCGGCAAGGCACAACAACAATCACCTCTACACTTAGAGGGATGGGCAGTTAGCCAAATAACAATCACCTCTCCCTAGAGGGATAAGGCACTAAGCCAAATAATAATCTCAATCACCTCTACACTTAGAGGGATACCAACACAACCTCCACAATCACCTCTACACAAGAAGGATAACAACAAATACAAGGAAGGTTACAACTCTTGATGGTCTCACTAAACCACAAATCAATTTTCTCACAAAACAAAGATCCTAATAGATAGGATAGATAGATAGCTCAAGTGTGAGAAATAAAGAGTTTGGAAATCAAAATCACAAAGAAAATACTTGAAAAAACTTCTAGTATAAAATAGAATGAAGAACAAAAATAATTCCCAAAGACTTCTCTTTTTCTTTGATTTTTTCAACCTTTTAAAACAAATAAAATAAAACTTTTAACCACAAAAACTCTTGCTGAAAAACACTTATAAGATAGGAAATTTTCTCTTCTCAAATCTTCATGAAAACAACTCAAGAGGGGCTATTTATAACCCCTCAAAAATCTGCTCGTTGGCAGTCTGAAAAGGGCAAAATTGCCCTTCGGTCGACCGGCCAACGGTCATTTTTCTGACCGTTGAGCCACCGGTCGACCGCCCGGTCGACCGAGGCCTGGATATAGAGAGCAGAGCTCTCTGCCGATCGACCGCCCGGTCGACGGGGCCAGATCCAGAGAGCAGAGCTCTCTGGCGGTCGACCGGGTCGGTCGACCAGCCCTCCAGTCAAATGGCATGTGCACATTTGTGCACATCAGTCGACCGGACTGGTCGACCTACTTCTGTCTCGGTCGACCGTCCGGTCGACCGGCAGACAGCCAGGTCACATATTTTGGGGATTAAAACTTGATCTTTTTATTTCAATTAAATCCCATAAAATCACATAAATTTACAAAAATAAGTTCTTACAAGATCTTTGAAATACAAATATGTGTGACAAAAATTCAACACATATTATAAACTATTTGAACCATTTTTGTGACATTGAAATAGGCTTTAAATAAAAATCGGTATTTTTCAAAACTTGAATTTTTGAAGTGAAAAACCGTTTTATCCAAAACTCATGTAAATACAAAAATATGATATTGAAACAACTTTGAAGCATATTGTATATGGATAGAATCCAATATACATATAAGATATATATCTATGTTTTGACATGAAATCCAAAAATCGGCTAGACCGAAAACCAAAACCAATAAACTTTAAACTTGTGTGTGTGAACTTGAGCATATCAATACTATCTACCTTTATACAAAATCTAAACATACTAAACTAAATACAAACGGAAGTCTTCTTATCTCCAAGCCGACTCGATCCAAACACGATCCAACGAGCTTGACTCCAACCGAGTACTAGATGTGATCTTGACGCGCGAGCTCTTCAATCTACATGTGATAACTCCAAAACACTTTTGTTGAAGCAAAACACCTACTAATATCTTGGTCAATCACTGAAACTATTTAAACACAAGATTATTAGTAAATTATAACTACATGAGTTCATCATCATCAAAACTAGAGTGATGGGCCTCTGGGCCAACAATTTATCCCTTTTTGATGATGCAAAACTCATGGAGTTTTATATGCATGGATTAAAGTTAAGCTTCATAGAAGCTCCCCTTAACTCATGCATAACAATAAACATAAAGATATTTAATGAAATGCATAAGCCAAACAATACAAATATGCATAAATGAAGAAATAAACATAAACTCTCCAAATACGTCTCCCCTTTTTGGATAAATACTTCTTCTCCTTTTTGCATAAACAAAAACATATATGCATTAAACAAGAAAAAAATATGTATATGTAAAACTCTCAAAATTCTTCTCTCCCTTTTTGTATAAAACAAGGAAATGAAAATAGACATGCATATATAAGCTCATCAAATACTTCTCCCCCTTTTTGTCAATTCATCAACAAAGAGGCATAAATAAGCTCTCAAAAAAAATTTCTCCCTCTTTTTGTCAAATTAAACAAAAAGGATGTATGTACGATATACATTCATGAAGAGGAGAGACGTAAAGTTAACCCCCCCTGCATACATGCATTACATGAAAAAAGAGATGACTAAACCCTAATCACATAACGCATAATATACAATGTATAAAAGGAGATGTGAAGCTTTCTCTAGATACGTGTAAGACATAGAGAAGAGAGGTCAAACTCCTCAATATGTGATACACTCAACATGAATCTATATATAGAGAAGATGTTAAGTTTCTCTTGCATATAAGCAATACATATCAAAACATTATGATACCAATTGAAAAATATACCAATTTATGATAAAATTATATATCGAAACCTTATGATACCAATTTATGATACCAATTGAAAATAAACAAAATTTTAAGATACCAATTGAAAATAATTTGTAAACTTTTGATACCAATAGAAAATGAAATATTGTACATTTTTTATACCAATTGAAATATATATTATAGATATTGATACTAATTGAAAGTAAAAACTAATTGAAAATAGAAACTATATTTCTTTGGAAATACACTCATTTTACAATAAAGATGCCAAATTGAGAATAATACCAATTTAAGATTATTGAGACCAATATTGAAAATGTTAGCATATATCAATAAAGTATTTTTCATCATAAAGAATGGGAGTAAGACACCAATTGAAAATAAAACCGATTAAAAGATAAAATACGAATTTTCTCCCCCTATATGAAATACCAATAAAAACAATGCATAAGCTTGTATAAGTTACCAATTGGAAAATAATTATCATTAAGGAGTAAATTAAGTTTAGCATAAATATAATTTGTGCTTTAAGATGTAAAGATATTGTAAGCACAATCAAATCATATATATATATATATATATATATATATATATATATATATATATATGTATGAAAATGTAAATACTAATCGAAATTGATACTATTTGAAGTTTGAAGCATACATATATAGAAAACACAAATATGAGTATACAAAAAAAATATCAATTGTGATACCAATTGAAAATATAATGAGAATCAAGTGTATAACTCATACTACCTCCCTTTCATGCACATGTTTAAATAGATTTTCAATTAGGCATACAAGGCATGGTCGCCCATCCAGCCGCCCTTAGAAGGAAGGGATTTTCAAAAAATAGGATTTGAAAATAATTTTAACAAGTTTGAACTCTTCAAAATGAAGAAATACACAACTAGTTTTATGATAATCTTGAAAACTAGTACGAAATTCTTCAAGTAAGGAATAAAATATGAATGGATCCATGAAAATATGAAAATCACACTATCATCAACACTCACATATCAATAAAACTTATATAACCTCAAAAATCATGAGTAAACATCAAACATAGAGTGTATGAACCATGTAATCAACAAAATCATGGAAATAGGCAATCGAGGCTTAATGAAATTCCTTTATCAAAAATGAGAAAATTATCAAAACTAAATATACTTCAAGGTATATGTATGTTTTGTCTAGAACTAAAGGTATACATACATATCCCTAAACACAAATGAGTTTATAAAGAAAGTTTGCATGAAAAGCAAATGACTCAAGGGTATACATATTTATCTAAAGTTTTAAACAAAATTAACATATACATGAAGCTATACACATTATCAAAAAAACATGTCCAAAAATAGGGAATACAAGTTATAATGCAAGGATCATCAAAACTAGGCTATACTAGCACATCTAATGGGTACAAATGAGCAATTAAGCACAAAAATATAAGAATCAAATGTGGTTCATTAGTTGTACAAGTATAAACACAAGTTTTAATAAAAATTACATCTAAATAAGTAATCAAAATACGAAATGCAAAAACATAAACCAATATGATCATTAAGTAAATGCACATGTCTTAAACTAGGATATGCAACATAGCTAAACTAAAGTGAGAACACAAAAATAATAATCCATATAAATATGGGTGTATCTCAAATACTACATATGTATATCACAAGTCTAATTAACATGACATTTAATATAATAATCATGAAGAACCAAAATATGCTAAAGTTATCAATAAGAGCATGTAAACTAAATGGGAGTTAGAGATAGTTACCAAAACCATTAGGGTTCATCTCTATATCTCCAAATCATGGTGGTCCTCCCACTAAACTTTCTTGAAGGTGGTGCATCCAAAGTGATATCCATCAAGCACAAAAGCATCGACCATCAAGGCACCAATGCCTCTCACGTCATGTGAGAGCCCACACCTACGTCAAATAAAATAGGGGTGAATTTTGGTACCCATACTCTATTGGGTCCATGGGGGTTAGCACCTTTCCTAACCCAACAAACTTATTTGCAAAATTGAATCATGTATCCTATCATAACAAAATTTTACAAGGTGGCCCTTATGTCCACAATGTGTACACATGAGCATACATGGTGTCATGTGTGTGAGCATGAGAAGCATGTGTATGCCGTGGTTTGTGTGCATCATAGGAGGAGTATGTTTCTTCCGAAACATGGATTTCAATCGAGTGTGGTTCATGGCACAATGGCTCAAAGTGGAGCCCAAATAATTAACACTCTTCTTTAACATACATATATCATTTTCAATGCAAGAAGAAGAAGTGGAGCATGCAATAGATATACTAGATGGTGAAACATGGCAAATATGTGAGTTCAAATCATTTTTTAAAGTATTATTTTTTAGAAATCAAATCCAATTCTTTTGAAATAGAAGCAATTTTATTTCTCAAAGATTCATTCTCTTTTAAAGCAATATCAAGTTTTGAAGACAAAATCTCATTATTCTTCAAAACATCATTACAATCATTTTTGTTTTTCAGAATTTTGGTTTCATTTAAAACAAGATCGAGTTGGGATTTCAATGAGTCCCTCTCATTTGAAATCTCATCCCTCTCTTGCAAAACAATATCAAGTTTAGAAGACAAATTTTTATTCTTCTTTTAATCCAAAGCTTTTCTTTTTCAAAACTTTATATTTTTCAAGCAATTTTTCACATAAAATAGATAGTTCTTCATTTAATGGATCAGTATCAACATAATCATTACAAGAAGAATTAGCACTATCATCTAGTTGAGTATCCGAGTTTACCTCAAGGGAGTCATTCCCTTGGACCATGTACCGAAATTGGTCGGACTCATCTCCACTAGATTCCTCCTCCACATATTTCGTCATTTGTAGCGTGGGAGAGGTCAAAGTGTTCCACACTACGAAAGCGAAATCACAATGTAAAACCATACACAAATATTCTTTGCTTAATGTTTGACTAAGTGCTTCTAGGGCTTGTGCATTTGTCTCTATATGTTTGCTATTGTCAAGATAAGATTTCTTGTTAGCTGCAAGGTGAACATGCATGTCTAGGGTTTTAAGATACATGGACATCTTAACTTTTCAAATATCAATGTTGGAAGTATCATACATGGGAGGGGTCATAAAGTCCATGAGTGTGTGTAAATAAATAAGCGTGCAAATGTAAATATAGATTAGCTATCCAAGATCTCACTCCTAGGAGGTTAGACCTAATATCAGGAGCGTAGGCTCTGATACCAATTGAAAGTACACCTAGAGGGGGTGAGTAGGTGTATGACTAATCTAATGACAAATGATGCGGAATTAAAAACAAATTGCAACACACTTAGTGTAACCAAAGAGTGTAGCCGAATTCCCGGTGAAAGGCTCTGAACTATCTCCTATAAATTCCTCTAAATAAGAGTTGAGGTGATATGTAAAGCTCTCTTGGTTCAACACAAGTGAGGTACACAAATAATACCAAGCATATAAGATATGAGCGATATGAATCAACGCAAGATATAAAAGAGAGAGAGAGAGTTTAGAGATGGTGGATCAATCGCAAACACTGAGATATGTTTCGAGGTTTGATGGTAGTGAAAAGTGCATTTTTATCATTACATTTACTATCACATTTTCATATTTATTCATATAATTCTGCACATTTACTAATATTTTATGATTTATTGTGTGCAGGCCTTGAGAAATAAAAATAAAGAAATAAAGCCTCAAAAGAAGCCCAAAAGCCCATATTTAAGCCCAATGCAAAAGTTGCAATTATTAAATGTCAAAATTGCAATTACTAAAGGCAAGAGTTGCAAAATACAAAGAAGAGGGAAGGATAGACTTCTATTCAACCCTAAACACTTGCAGGATGAGGATAAAAGCCAAAGAAGAGAGTGCAAAGATAAGGAAATTCGTTTAAAAAGATATTGGGAGATTTGAGATTTAGGTAACTTGCTTCCCAAGTTATCTCGAAATCTCAAGATAAAGAGTCAGGATGTAACTTCCAGAAGACAACGCCCAGATGGACGGACCAGGGAAAGCCACGCGCCAAAGCGCGTGGCCATCTGCCACTACCAGGCCGCGGAAACGCGGCCCAAGCCGCGTTTCCGCGGCAATCCAGTCTTATCCGGGGACCAGTTTTCGTGGGAGAGTTGTGTTGGGACTCTACCTCCTTCTGCACCTATAAATACCCTGCAGACGCAACAGAAAGGGCGTACAGAAAATAGAGAGCAAAAAAATCTAGGGTTTTAGGCTAACTTGTAATCTAGGTTAGGTTTTTGTTTTCGTTTTCTTTTGTAATTTTTGTAACTGAGAGGAGAGGATGCTTTCATGGAGGAAGGAGATCTACTTGTACTGAGGGTGACAATTGGTGTAAGTTTTGCTCTTCTTCCATTGTTAAATAAATCGACTCGAGGTTCGTTTTTGTTCTTTTATTATTTTAGTTCTTTTATTCTTGTGTTATTCTATTGTTTCTCTCTAATGTCTTGCAAACCATGAGACCCAATTGCTTCGAGACTGCTTAGCCGAAGAAGAGCCCTTGATGGCCTATGGAGATGAACAAGCCTTCTTTTGCTAGTCTTTTATTTTTGTAGTGTAGATCGCGAAGGTGGAAGATCCTATACGCCATACTTGCAAGCCTTCAAGGACAAGGTAAGTCGTTGCAAACGGATTAAAGGTAAGCAGGGCAGAAGAGGAGGTAAGTGTTTCTTTTATTTTCTTTATTTTCTTTTATTTGTATAGATTAAGTCACCAACATCTCTCCAATTTCCTTCACACTTTTCATTGTATATACCATTGTAAATAACAAAATAAATAAAAAAGAGATAACTTACTTAAACGCTTCCATCGCTAGTCCCTCCCTGAGGATCACGACCCGCATAGCCACTGCTACTGCGGATTAGAATTGAGCACCTTGCACATCTTGTTCTAAATCTAATATTCTATATTTTGTGTGCAGGTAAAATCTCAATCAAAATTTTGGCGCCGTTGCCAGGGAGGGACGGTAAGTTTCTCTATATAAAAAAAAACTAATTATTCTTTTATTTTTTTCTGTTTGCAGGTTTGGAGAACAGGAAAACTAATAGCAGCAAGGACATATAGCAACTCTGTGCCTCTGCCCTCGAAGGCAGAGCAACAGGGCCTACTACAGAGCCGCGGTTCCGCGGCAAAAGCCGCGTTTCTGCGGCCTTAGTAGTTCATTACTGATTCAGTTTTCTGCAGGTTGCTGCAATTTACAAATTTGATTTGTCTGCTCTGCTAAATAGTTTCTGTGATCACCCTGCATACTGCTAACTAATTAACAGTAACTTATTTGTTGAAAAATAAAAAAAATTAGACTCTTGCATATAGGCACGTGTCTATTTAATTTTTTTTAATTTTTGTTGAAGAGTGCTGGAGACAAGGTACGTTCGCATTGCATATAGACTAGGAAGCACCCTTTTCTGATTTTCTGCTTTGAGTGAATATTTATCTATTGCTTTACACGTGCACTAAATTGACTTAAGGGCATGTCCTATAAACAAGATAAGGTGGGGATTTAATCACCCTTCCTTGGCCCAAAAATCATATTCCAAGCACTCCCTAACCCAAGCCTAACTAAAAATTAAGTAGACGTTGGCCCTAGGGACATCTCGGACTCAATTAGGAGATTATCCTAAGGGGGAACAGTGTTGGAATTTGACTCCTGTCAAATCAGTGTCTAGGAAGGGGATTGAGAGCCGAAAGCCCGAAGATTGGTGGTTATTTAATTAAGGAACGTCTTTGACAGAAAACCTCCCACCACTCTTGCCCTGACCTGGCTGATTAACTTGTGGTCAAAGTCTACACCCTACCTCCCGTGGACAGTCTAACCAGTTAGGAGTCGTCTAGGTCATAGGTCTACCCTAACTTAGGTTAGAAATTTTTCTTTTTGTTTGCTTGTTTTTGTTTGTTTTGTTTTTTTGATTGTGTTTGTGTGATATGGCATATAATAATTTTTCCAACTTTAATCCATATTACACACCATCTTTTTTTTCGGATATTACCAACCCGGCATATCATAATTTTGACCAACCTAGTGTGTCGGAATGGTCTTATCCGAATGAAT
The DNA here is from genome assembly GCA_038442645.1 of Agave tequilana. NCBI lineage: Eukaryota > Viridiplantae > Streptophyta > Magnoliopsida > Asparagales > Asparagaceae > Agave > Agave tequilana. The sequence continues at coordinate 109,013 of JAVJIF010007150.1, forward strand.
ATAACCCATACCCCCCATCTTATGACCATAATTTTCATACCACTTTCAACTCTTCACAGAGTTCATGGGGTTTCGCTTCTCTCGAGTCCAATTTTCAACCAACTTGTCCTCCGTATCCACCTTGTCCACAATATTCCCAAGATTCATACTCAGATCCACCCATTCAGAATAGAAAACCATCTATCTTGAAAATGTTGAGTATGCATGAGTCCAAGCAACAATTATCATCAATCTTTGACATGATGATGCGTGAGTCCGAGCAACAATCACAGAATCTGACCGACTCACAACTTCATCACGATTATCCCAACAACACTTCCTCTTTTCAAGTCCAATCACAAAATGATGCACCTATCGACTATGAAAAGATGCTTGAAGCCATGACTCAGGCTAGATTAGCTCGTGATCATGAAATAGATATGATGGTTCAATCTTTACGTTCTCACGTCCGGCCAATTCTGCTTTCGCTGACCACTCTCTTAGAGCCGACGAGCCACGTTGCTTTGGACAACAAGATTCTAATTCAGTACCATCATTTGAACTTGCTGAAACTCCAATTGTTGATAGTTTGGCAAGTTATTCCTTTCCTGAAATAGAACTTGAGCATGAATATGATCATGATCTCCACTTGGTGATTCAATTCTACTTCCTGATTCAATAATGACTCCGGTGTCTCCACCTGATTTTACTTTTCCCGAGTCAACATTGGATCTTGTACCAATTCATCATGAAATTGAATCACCCATTTTTGATGATCATATTGAACTTGACCAATTTTACAATTTTGAAAGACCCATGGATAAATTGGTAAGTTCTCATTTTTATGATATTGAACTTAATGAGATATGTGACCTAGATTCTCAAATCAATGATCAAGTTCAAATTCCCGAATCATTATTGACTCCTGTTTTATTACCCGACTTCGGTAATCTTTTAGAGTCAGTTTTGATTCCCACACCTATCATTCCTGAACTTGAATCACCATTATTGAGTCACATTCCATTGTGGGAAACTGATTATGGACTTGAGTTTCAGCTTATTGATTTGGACCCACTTCCTGAGCCTAGCCCGACTCCTGAACCCTTACTTGATTTAAGTTTCTTTCCTGAGTCGGTATTCGTTCCCGTACTTCCCATGTCCAAGTCAATCATTCCATCTTTTCACACTCCATTTTGGGACAAGGCGGTGACACAATTGACTCTGAATATAATTATGAATTATGGAAATTTGATGGGGTAAAATTGCTAAAAAATGATCATACATACATTTAGTGGGTTATACAAGAAAAATTTTTGGTGGGTTTCTCCGTGAAATACTGTATTATCTTGATTGGGTAGCAACGCTTGGCCCAATTAGACCACCACCGGAACCACCACCTTGAGGTAACTTCTGTCTTCCCTTCGTCTTTTTCATGCATATATGTATTCATTCATACATTGAGGACAATGCATGAGATAAGTGTGGGGGTAGGCTTTACTAACATACTAACATAGCTAGAAACTAACCAAAATTTGCTAATAAAAAAAATATTATAAAAAGGACAATATTTTGACTTATCTTTTGAAAGAAATCTAAGTTAGTCTTAAGAATTAGGAAAGTCATGATTAGGATTTCGAAAAACTTGGTCAAAATAAATAAATTGTTTAATTTTTAGGTATAGGAGGAGAAATTGAATAAATAATTAGTCTTGAGTTTTACCTTAATGAAATGTGCATACCTAGTGCATATATAGGATTCCAAAACAAAGACCTTGTGCCTCATAAAAAAAATAATAATATATATCACTAATTAAGCTGGATACATGTGCCTCAAGAAGTATAAGTATTCACGCCTAAAGGTGAGGTTCTGAATAAAATAAAGCCCTTAGTTTTGTGGCCTAGTTCACTCGAATTTGAGTCCGCGGGGTGTTTTCTCACCTGGTGCCCTAAAAACCTACCGGTTTGGGAGCCACCGACTTTAAGTTTGCTACATGGGTGGATTAGAAAGCCTAAGAAAACTGAGAAATATTATACATATATTAACACATCTATTAATCAATTAGTTAGGTATGAGGGCATCAAGAAGCCTTGATACTTACACGAAAGAAAATTAGATGAGTTATACATGCAAAAAAAATTTATTAACACATCTAATAGTCAATTAGTTAGGTATGAGGGCCTCAAGAAGCCTTGATACTTACACGAAAGAAAATTAGATGAAGTTATAAAAATAATAAAGAGGCATGAGAGTCCAAGTTAAGGAATTCCTAGCAAAGATATAAGGATGCATGTGATTTTTGGTGACGAAAAGACTATACAAACATTCAATTTTGATCCTTACCTAAAATAAATAACAATTCACTTTATTAAGACTAAGTTTAAGAATGAATAAAAATGATAATCCTAAAACTTATAGACTACTTAGTCTCTTCAAATATAATTCGAATATTTTCCTTTTTATCGATTTTGTGGGTGTAATCCGCTGAAAACCCTCACGAGACAACACTCGTCCTTTAGGGTAACTTAGGGGTTTAACGGCTTGTTGCACGTGCTAAGTGCAACCGTGATTCCTACGAAAGTGAGTTAGATAGATTAATTTTTCTTTTCTTTTTCTTTTTCTTTTTGATTTTTACTCGAGAACGAGCAAAAAGATAAGTGTGGGGGTGTGATTGATAGTGAAAAGTGCATTTTATCATTACATTTACCATCACATTTTCATATTTATTCATATAATTCTGCACATTTACTAATATTTTATGATTTATTGTGTGCAGACCTTGAGAAATAAAAATAAAGAAATAAAGCCTCAAAAGAAGCCCAAAAGCCCATATTTAAGCCCAATGCAAAAGTTGCAATTATTAAATGTCAAAAGTACAATTACTAAAGGCAAGAGTTGCAAAATACAAAGAAGAGGGAAGGATAGACTTCTATTCAACCCTAAACACTTGCAGGATGAGGATAAAAGCCAAAGAAGAGAGTGCAAAGATAAAGAAATTCGTTTAAAAAGATATTGGGAGATTTGAGATCTAGGTAACTTGCTTCCCAAGTTATCTCGAAATCCCAAGATAAAGAGGCAGGATGCAACTTCCAGAAGACAACGCCCAGATGGACGGACCAGGGGAAGCCACGCGCCAAAGCGCGTGGCCATCTGCCACTACCAGGCCGCGAAAACGCGGCCCAAGCCGCGTTTCCGTGGCAATCCAGTCTTATCCGGGGACCAGTTTTCGTGGGAGAGTTGTGTTGGGACTCTACCTCCTTCTGCACCTATAAATACCCCTGCAGACGCAACAGAAAGGGCGTACAGAAAATAGAGAGCAAAAAAATATAGGATTTTAGGCTAACTTGTAATCTAGGTTAGGTTTTATTTTCGTTTTCTTTTGTAATTTTTGTAACTGAGAGGAGAGGATGTTTTCATGGAGGAAGGAGATCTACTTGTAATGAGGGTGACAATCGGTGTAAGTTTTGCTCTTCTTCCATTGTTAAATAAATCGACTCGAGGTTCGTTTTTGTTCTTTATTATTTTAGTTCTTTATTCTTGTGTTATTCTATTGTTTCTCTCTAATGTCTTGCAAACCATGAGACCCAATTGCTTCGAGACTGCTTAGTCAAAGAAGAGCCCTTGATGGCCTATGGAGATGAACAAGCCTTCTTTTGCTAGTCTTTTATTTTTGTAGTGTAGATCGCGTAGGTGGAAGATCCTATACGCCATACTTGCAAGCCTTCAAGGACAAGGTAAGTCGTTGCAAACGGATCAAAGGTAAGCAGGCAGAAGAGGTAGGTAAGTGTTTCTTTTATTTTCTTTATTTTCTTTTATTTGTATAGATTAAGTCACCAACATCTCTCCAATTTCCTTCACACTTTTCATTGTATATACCATTGTAAATAACAAAATAAATAAAAAAGAGATAACTTACTTAAACGCTTCCATCGCTAGTCCCTCCCTGAGGATCACGACCCGCATAGCCACTGCTACCGTGAATTAGAATTGAGCACCTTGCACATCTTGTTCTAAATCTAATATTCTATATTTTGTGTGTAGGTAAAATCTCAATCAAGGTTCGAGCCACTGCTCTACGTCCCCGCCTTCACACAGAAGGATTTCCACTATAACATCCACACAGAACTTCTCACACAGGGAACCTCTACTGAGGATTTGGGTAAATACAACAAGGAGTACACAACTCTCTCCAACAAACACAACCTCTACACAAGAGGCAAGGCATAACAATAATCACTTCCACACTTAGAGGGATGGGCACTTAGCCAAACAACAATCACCTCTCGCTAGAGGGATAAAGCACTAAGCCAAATAACAACCTCAATCACCTCTACACTTAGAGGGATAACCAACACAGCCTCCACAATCACCTCTACACAAGAGGGATAACAACAAATACAAGGAAGGTTACAACTCTTGGTGGTCTCACTAACCCACAAACCAATTTCGCACAAAACAAAGATCTGAAAGTACACCTAGAGGGGGTGAATAGGTGTAAGGCTAATCTAGTGACAAATAATGCGGAATTAAAACTAAATGTAACACTTAATGTAACCAAAGAGTATAGCCGAATTCCCCGTGAAAGGCTCTGGACTATCTCCTCTAAATTCCTCTAAATAAGAGTTGAGGTGCCATATGAAGCTCTCTTGGTTTAACACAAGTATGACACACAAACAAACCAAGCATGTATATGATCTGAACAATATGATGCAATGCACAATATAAGAGAGAGTTAGAGATAGTAGATTAAATGCAAACACAAGGATATGTTTCGAGATTCGAGCACCCAGCTCTACGTCTCCGCCTTCACACAGAAGGATTTCCACTATAGCGTCCACACAGGACTTCCCACACAGGGAACCTACACTGAGGATTTGGGCAAATACAACTTGGGAGTACATAACTCTTCTCTCAACAAATAAACCTCTCACTAGAGGTAAGGCACAAAGCCAACACAATATCAACCTCACAAATAAGGGATAGGCACAAAGCCACACAACCACAATCACCTCACACTTGAGGGATAAGGCACAAAGCCACCACTCCAATAATCACCTCTTCACTAAGAGGGATATCAACACATCACCTCTCACTAGAGGGATATCACAAATAAAGGAGGATTTACAACACTTGGTGGTTTTCACAACCACAAACCAATTTTTTCACAAAATAGATCTTAATAGATAGGATAGATAGATAGCTCAAGTGTGAGAAAAACAAAGAGTTTGGAAATCAAAATCACAAAGAAAAACTCTTGAGAAAACTTCTAGAATAGCTATAGAAATGAAGATCAAAAATCAATCCCAAAGACTTCTCCTTTTCTTGATTTTTCCAACCCTTAAAAACAATTAAAGATCAAATCTCTTGACACAAAAACTCTTTTAAAAACTTCCTGAAAGATAGAAAATTTTGCTCTTAAAATTCTTGGTGAAATCAGCTCAAGAAGTGGGTATTTATAGACCCACAAAAAATCTGCCCGTTGCAATCTGAAAAAGCCTAGATTGCCCTTCCGATCGACCGGGCGGTCGACCGGCCAACGGTCATATTTATGACCGTTGAGTCACCGGTCGACTGGCCGGTTGACCGGAGACTGAAAATAGAGAGCAGAGCTCTCTGCCGGTCGTGCCGGTCGACCGGGTCGGTCGACCGCCAGAGAGCTTCTCTGAGAGCAGAAGCTCTCTAGCGGTCGACCGGCCTCCCAGCCTGGGCTGCGTGCACGTTCTGTGCATGTCGGTCGACCGGGCCGGTCGACCGACTTCTGCCTCGGTCGACCGGTCCGGTCGATCGGCAGACAGCCTGGTCTAAACAATATAGGGATTGAAAACTTGGGTTTTTACCTTTGGTTAAATCTCATAAAATCACATAAATTTCACAAAAATCAGTTCTTATTATATCTTTGAAATACAAATATGTGTGATAAAAATTCAACATATATTATAAATAATTTGAACCATTTTTGTGTTTTGAAATTTTGCCTTAAACCAAAAACTGTATTTTTCAAAAACTAGGATTTTGAAATGGAAAAAACCGTTTTCTCCAAAACACATGTAAATACAAATACATGATATTGAAATAAGTTTTAAGCATGTTGTATATGGATAAAATTCAATACACATGAAAGATATTATATCTATGTTTTTGACATGAAAACCAAGATCGGTTAAACTGAAAAACCAAAACATGAAACTATAAACTTGTATGTGTATTGTTAACTTGAGCGTATCAACACTATCTACTTTTACACAAGATATAAACAAAATCTTAAACTAAACAAAACGAGGTCTTCTTGTAGAACTCCTTCTCCAAGTCGGCTCGATCCAAAACCGATCCGACGAGCTTGACTCCAAACGAGTGCTAGATGCGATCTTGCGCTCGAGATCTTGAATCACCATGTGATAGCTCCAAAACACGTTTGTTGAAGCTAATCACCTACTAATATCTTGATCAAATATCTAAAACTAAATATCACAAGATTATTAGTAAACTATAACTACATGAGTTAATCATCATCAAAACTAGAGTGAAGGGCCTCTGGGCCAATTAATGATGACAAAACTCATAGAGTTATATATGCATGGATTAAAGTTAAGCTTCATAGAAGCTCCCCCTTAACTCATGCATAGCAATACAACATAGCAATAAACAATATGCATAAACATGATATTTGATACCAATAAAATAAACATGCTCTTGATACCAATTTTAAAATAAAAATGTTCTTAAAAAATGTTGCTCTTGATGCCAATTTTAAAATAAAAATGATCTTAAAAAAATGTTGCTCTTGATACCAACAAAAGATGCTCTTGATACCAATGGTAAAAGATAACAAATTAAACAAACATGCATATATAAACATGAAGTAAACATGCATATATAAAACTTCAAAATATCTCTCCTTTTTTTTGTCAGTTCATCAACAAAGGGGTACAAACAATAAAGGGCATAAATAATATTTTTCTTCCTTTTTGCATAAATCAAAACAATAAAGGTGTATATGCTATATATATTCATGAAGAGGAGAGACGTGAAGTTAACTCCCCCTGCATACATGCATTTATATGAAAAGAGATGACTAAACCCCAACCACATAAAGCATAATATACAATGTATAAAAGGAGATGTGAAGCTCCCTCTACACATGTGTAAGACATAAAAAAGAGCGGTCAAGCTCCTCAATATGAGATACACTCAACATGAATATATATATATATATATAGAAGATGTTAAGTTTCTCTTGCAGATAAGCAATACAAATCAAAACATTATGATACCAATTAAAAAATATATCAATTTAGTATGAAGGTATACATCAAGACATCATGATACCAATTTATGATACCAATTGAAAATAAACTAAACATTTTGAAGAAACCAACAAAAAATTTGATACCAATTAAAAGATATAAATATATAGGAAATCTTGATACCAATTGTAAAAATTAGTACCAATTGAAAATATTTTACACTTTTGATACTAATTGTAAGAATATATATATATATATATATATATATATATATATATATATATATTATAAGTATTGATACCAAATGAAAAATATAAACCAATCCTTTTTGGTTTAACACTAAAATCATTTTGCAATAAAGATACCAAATAGAGAATAATATCAATTTAAGATTCTTGATACCAATATTGAAAATGAAACATATATCAATTGCAAATATTTTTCATTAGGATCGTAGGAAACTGATTGAAAACTAAGATATCAATTAACAAATATCCTTTTTCAACATAAAGAGTGAGAGTAAGATACCAATTTTAAATAAAACCAATTGAAAGGTAAAACATGAAATTTTCTCCCCCTTTATGAAATACTAATGAAAACGATGCATAAGCTTGTATAAGATACCAGTTGAAAAATAATTGTCATTAAGGACTAAATCAAGCTTAGTATAACAAAATTTGTGCTCTAAGATATAAAGATATAGTAAGCACAATCAAAACACATATATATGTATGAAAAATTAAATACCAATTGAAACTGATACTATTTGAAGTTGGAACATACATATATAGAAACAAATATGAGTATACAAAATAGATATCAATTGTGATACCAATTGAAAACACAATGAAGATCAAGTGTATAACTAATAAAGACCACCCTATTCATGCACATGTTAAAAAAATTTCAATTTGAGAATACAAGGCATGGTCGCCCATCCAACCACCCTTCGATGGAAGGGGTTTTCAAAAATAAGTTTGAAAATAATTTTAGCATAATTGAAAACTCTTCAAAAACGAAGAAATACGCAACTAGTTTTATGATAATCTTGAAAACTAGTACGAAATCCTTCAAGTAAGAAATAAAATAAGAATATATTCCATGAAAACATGAAAATTACATAATCATCAACACTCAAAGTCTATATAGCACATAGAAAGCTCATAAAAATAAAAATCAAGAGTAAATATTAAATAATGTGAGTGTACAAAGACATGTAGTTAACAAAATCATGGAATGAGGCATTTAAGCTCAATATGAAATTCCTTTATCAAAATCATCAAAACTAAATCTACTTCAAGGTATATGTATGTTTAGTCTAAATTAGAAGTATACATACATATCCAAACACAATTGAGTCTATAAAGAGATTTTGCATGAAAGGAAAATGACTCAAGGTTATACATGTATATCAAATAGTTTTGACAAAATTGACATATACATGAAGTTAAAATATATTATCATAAAATATGTCCAAAAATAGGGAATACAAGTTGAAATGCATTAATCATCAAAACTAGGCTATACTAGCACATCTAATGAGTACAAATGAGCAATTAAGCACAAATATATAATAATCTATTTGTGGCTCAATAGTTGTACAAGTATTGACACAAGTTTTAATGAAGGGTTGCATTTAAACATGTAATAAAACATGAAGTATAAAACAAAACATAAACCAAGATGATCATTAAGTGAATGCACATGTCTTAGATTCATGATATACACAATAGATAATCTAAAGTGAGAACACAAAAAAAATATAGATCCATATAAACATGGGTGTATCTCAAATACTAATCATGTATATCACAAGTCTAATTATCATTGCATTTAACATAGTAATCAAAACATGCTAAAAATCAATAACATAAAAGCATGTAAACATAAATAGGAGTTTAGAGATTGTTACTAAAACCATAAGTGCACATCTCTAGGTCTCCAAACCAAGGTAGTCCTCCCACCAAACTCTCCTTGAAAGTGATGCATCCAAAATAGTCACCATTAAGTTCGGAACTCATCCACCTCAAGGCACCAATGCCTTCACGTCAAGCGAGAGCCCACACCTATATCAAATACCATAGGGGTGGATTTTGGTACCCATACTCTTTTGGTCCATGGGGGTTAGCTCCTTTCCTAACCCAAATAAATTTATTTGCAAAATTTGAATCATTAATTCTATCAAAACAAAATTTTCCAACGTGGCCTTTACGTCCACAATGTATATAAGTGTACACATGAACATACATTGTGTTATGTATATGAATGTGAGGAGCAATGTGCATGTCGTAATTTGTGTGCATGCATAGGAGGAGCATGTTTCTTACGAAACATGGATTCCAACCGTGTATGGTTCATGGTACATTGGCTCAAAGTGGAGCCCAAACAATCAACATTTTTCTTCAAAATATTTATATCATTTTTAATACTTGAAGTTAAAGTGGAGCATACAATAGGTAAGTTAGATGATGAAGCTACACTAGCATGGCAAACATGTGATGACAAATCATTTTTCAAAGAAATATTTTTATTAGAAATTAAATCTAATTCCTTTGAAATAGAAATAATTTTGTTTTTCAAAGAATCATTTTCTTTTAAAATAAAAACAAGTTTTAAAGATAGATCTTCATTTTTCTTTTAAACAATGTCACAATCATTTCTGTTTTCAAAATTTCATTTTCTTGTAGGGTAAGATCAAGTTTGGATTTCAATGAATCCCTTTCATTAGAAATCTCATCTCTTTCTTACAAAATAATATCAAATTTATAAAACAACTCTTTATTTTTTTAGTTAATTTAAAAGTTTTCTTTTTAAAACTTTATATTTCTCCAAGAGGTTTTCACAAACAATAGATAACTCTTCATTTAATGCATCGGCATCCGTACTATCATGATCATCAAAAGAAGAGCTAGCACTATCTAATTGAGTATCTGATTGTACCTCAAGGGAGTCATTCCCTTGGACCATGAAGCAACGTTGGTCGGACTCTTCTCCACTAGATTTCTCCTCCTCATTGATTTGTGTTTGTAGCTCGAGAGATGTCAATATGTTCCACACTGTAAAGGTGGAATCACAATGAGAAACCATATTAAATAATCTTTGCTAAGTGATTTTCTAAGTGCCTCTAGGGCTTACGCATTGTCCTCTAAATGCTTGCTATTACTAAGGTAAGATTCCTTGGTAATGGTAAGGTAAACTTTCCAACCTATGGCTTTTAAATGCCAACTCATCCTAACCTTCCATATATCAATTTTAGAGATATCAAACATGGGAGGGTTATCCATGAGTGCAAACAATATGTGTGCAAATGCAACTATAGATTAGCAACCAAGATCTCACTCTTAGGTGGTTAAACCTAATATCAGGAACGTAGGCTCTGATATCAATTGAAAGTACACCTAGAAGGGGGTGAATAGGTGTAAGGCTAATCTAGTGACAAATAATGCGGAATTAAAACTAAATGCAACACACTTAGTATAACCAAAGAGTGTAGCCGAATTCCCGGTGAAGGGCTCTGGACGATCTCTTCTAAATTCCTCTAAATAAGAGTTGAGGTGCTATATGAAGCTCTCTTGGTTTAACACAAGTTTGGCACACAAACAAACCAAGCATGTATATGATATGAACAATATGATGCAATGCATAATATACGAGAGAGTTAGAGATAGTGGATCAAATGCAAATACAAGGATATGTTTCGAGGTTCGAGCACCTAGCTCTACGTCCCCGTCTTCACACAGAAGGATTTCCACTATAGCGTCCACACAGGACTTCCCACACAGGGAACCTCCACTGAGGATTTGAGCAAATACAACTTGAGAGTACACAACTCCTCTCTCAACAAATACAACCTCTCACTAGAAGCAAGGCACAAAGCCAACACAATATCAACCTCACAAATGAGAGATAGGCACAAAGTCACACAACCACAATCACCTCACACTTGAGGGATAAGGCACAAAGTCACCACTCCAATAATCACCTCTTCACTAAGAGGGATATCAACACAATCACCTCTCACTAGAGGGATATCACAAATAAAGGAGGGTTTACAACACTTGGTGGTTTCCACAACCACAAACCAATTTTTTCACAAAATAGATTCTAATAGATAGGATAGATAGATAGCTCAAGTGTGAGAAAAATAAAGAATTTAAAAATCAAAATCACAAAAAAAAAACTCTTGAGAAAACTTCTAGAATAGTTATAGAAATGAAGATCAAAAATCAATCCCAAAGACTTCTCCTTTTCTTGATTTTTTCAACCCTTTAAAAACAATTAAAGATCAAATCTTTTGACAGAAAAACTCTTTTAAAAACTTGCTGAAAGATAGAAAATTTTGCTCTTAAAATTCTTGGTGAAATCAGCTCAAGAAGTGGGTATTTATAGACCCACAAAAAATCTGCCCGTTGCAATCTGGAAAAGCCCAGATTGTCATTCCGGTCGACCGGGCGGTCGACCGGCCAATGATCATATGTATGACTGTTGAGCCACCGGTCGATCGGCCGGTCAACCGGAGACTAGAAACAGAGAGCAGAGCTCTCTGCCGGTCGACCGGACGGTCGACAGGGGCCATTTCTAGAGAGTAGAAGCTCTCTGGCAGTCGACCGACCCCAGCCTGGGCTGCGTGCACGTTCTGTGCACGTCAGTTGACCGGGCCGGTCGACTGACTTCTGCCTCGGTCGATCGATTCAGTCGACCGGCAGACAGCCTGGTCCAAATAATATAGGGATTGAAAACTTGGGTTTTTACCTTTAATTAAATCCCATAAAATCACATAAATTTCACAAAAATCAGTTCTTATTATATCTTTGAAATAAAAATATGTGTGAAAAAATTCAACACATATTATAAACAATTTGAACCATTTTTATGTTCTTGAAATTTTGCCTTAAACCAAAAACCGTATTTTCCAAAAACTAGGATTTTGAAATGGAAAAACCGTTTTCTCCAAAACACATGTAAATATAAAAACATGATATTGAAACAACTTTTAAGCATGTTGTATATGGATAGAATCCAATATACATGAAAAATATTATATCTATATTTTTGACATGAAAACCAAGATCGGTTAAACCAAAAAACCAAAATATGAAACTATAAACTTGTGTGTGTATTGTGAACTTGAGCATATCAACACTATCTACCTTTACATAAGATCTAAATAAAATCTTAAACTAAACAAACCGAGATCTTCTTGTAGAACTCCTTCTTCAAGTCGACTCGATCCAAAACTGATCCAACGAGCTTGACTCCAAACGAGTGCTAGATGCGATCTTGACGCTCGAGCTCTTGAATCACAAAGTGATAGCTCCAAAACACCTTTGTTGCAGCTAATCACCTACTAATATCTTGATCAAATATCTGAAACTAAATATCACAAGATTATTAGTAAACTATAACTACATGAGTTAATCATCATCAAAACTAGAGTGAAGGGCCTCTAGGCCAACAAGATCCTAATAGATAGGATAGATAGATAGCTCAAGTGTGAGAAAATAAAGAGTTTGAAAATCAAAATCACAAAGAAAATACTTGAAAAAACTTCTAAGATAAAATAGAAATGAAGAATAAAAATAATTCCCAAAGACTTCTCTTTTTCTTTGATTTTTCTAACCCTTTAAAACAAATAAAATAAAACTTTTAACCACAAAAACTCTTGCTGAAAAACACTTGAAAATAAGAATTTTTCTCTTCTCAAATCTTCGTGAAAACAACTCACGAGGGGGGCTATTTATAACCCCTCAAAAATCTGCCCATTGGCAGTCTGGAAAGGGTAAAATTGCCCTTCTGGTCGACCGTCCGGTTGATCGGCCAACGGTCATTTTTCTGACCGTTGAGCCACTAGTCGACCGCCCGGTCGATCGACGCTTGGATACAGAGAGCTGAGCTCTCTGCCGGTCGACCGCCTGGTCGACCGGGGCCAGATCCAGAAAGCAGAGCTTTCTGGCGGTCGACCGGGTCAGTCGACCAGCCCTCCAGCCAAATGGTCTGTGCACGTTTGTGCACATCGGTCGACCGACTTCTGCCTCGGTCGACCGTCCGGTCGACCGGCAGACAGCCAGGTCACATATTTTGGGGATTAAAACTTGATCTTTTTAATTTCAATTAAATCTCATAAAATCACATAAATTCTACAAAAATAAGTTCTTATAAGATCTTTGAAATACAAATATATGTGACAAAAATTCAACACATATTATAAACTATTTGAACCATTTTTTTGATATCGAAATTAGGCTTTAAACAAAAATCGGTATTTTTCAAAACTTGATTTTTTGAAGTAAAAAATCGTTTTCTCCAAAACTCATGTAAATACAAAAACATGATATTGAAATAACTTTAAAGCATATTGTATATGGATAGAATCCAATATACATATAAGATATATATATATATCAATGTTTTTAACATGAAATCCAAAAACCGGTGAGACCGAAAATCAAAACCAATAAACTTTAAACTTGTGTGTGTGAACTTGAGCATACCAATACTATCTACATTTACATAAGATCTAAACATACTAAACTAAATACAAACTGATGTATTCTTATCTCCAAGCCGACTCGATCCAAACAAGAGCCAACGAGCTTGACTCCAACCGAGTGCTAGATGCGATCTTGAACACGAGCTCTTGAATCTACATGTGATAGCTCCAAAACACCTTTGTTGAAACTAAACACCTACTAATATCTTGGTCAATCTCTAAAACTATTTAAACACAAGATTATTAGTAAATTATAACTACATGAGTTAATCATCATTAAAACTAGAGTGATGGGCCTCTGGGCCAACATAGTTTACGTTGGCGCCCAAGTCGAGCCGGTCATGGGAGCGCCCCTGAATTCACAACAATTGGTACCAGAGCATATAGATTGTTTCCAACAATTGGTATTATAGCAAGATTAACTTGAAGAAGTCTGCGATCAAGTTCGATATTCAGAAGTTCGATGGCATCATTAATTTCAGCAGGTGGCAGATTAGGATGAACTCCAGAGCGGGTTCAAGAAAGCACTACTCGGGAGGGAGAAAAAGCCTTAAAACATGAAGGAAGAAACTTGGCAGGAGTTGGATGAGAAAGGCTTGACGGCTATTCAGTTTTGCTTGCGGACGAAGTGTTAGATGAGTTTTTTACAGAGAAAATAACATCCTCATTGTGGAAGCGGCTTCAAGACCACTATCTGAGAAGTCGTTGGCGAATTGGTTGATTTTGAAGCAGCGTCTCTTTCTTCTCCATAGACATGAAGGTACACCTATCAAGCCTCACATTGCAGAATTTTCCTCTATTATCAATGATCTAGATAAGATAGAAATTAAATAGAAGATGAGGATCAAGAATTTCTATTACCGTAATCTTTACTTTTTTCATATAAGAGCTTTAGCAAAGCTATCATCTATGGAGGTAAGTCAACACTTAAGGTCAAGAGGTCAAGGAGCATCTGCTCAACAAGGACAAAATTGACACCCAGTTGACGGGTGAGTCTCATCATGATGATTCGGGCAAGTTCATTATTCAAGGGAGAAGAATAATAATGAAAGTTTCATGGGTAATTCAAAACACAAGAATTTGACTTGCGACTATTGTCACAAGAAGGGGTACATTAGATCCGAGTGTTGGTTTTGAAAGAAGAAACAACCAGATGCTAATGTTACTGAACTGGTTGAAAGAGATGAAGAATAGTGCGACGTTCTATCTGTTACAGACAGATCGGTTAGTAACAAATATAGATGGGTCATAAATTCTGGATGTTCACAACATATCAGTTTCAATAGGAAGATGTTCTCTTCATACACTTCGGTTCAAGAGGAAGAAGTCTTCATGGAAAATTTTGCTAAAAGCAAGGTGATTGGCGAAAAAATAATTCAGTTTCGGTCTCATGATGGATGCATCACTACTCTTCAAGGTGTTCATCATGTTCCTGAATCAAGGTACAATCTCATCTCTCTTGGAGCCCTACAAGGGAAAAGGTTATGTTTCAGTTCGAAGGTGATCTTATGGAAGTTTTCAAAGAGGCTCATGTGATGTTTTAGGCCGAACATGTCAGCAATGTGTATATGCTGTAAAATTCAGAAGTTACAGTTGGTGGATTGCAGTTATCCTCGGCTTCAGAAGCGGCGATTGTGGAACAATCAGTGACTATAATAGTTTCGAACTCAGATGTTCAGTTGTACCCTGAAGAGAGATTGGGACTAGAGCGCAACAAGGTAGTCCAGATCGTTACTCCTATGGTGGAGCAAATTCTCATATATCTTGTGTAGATCAAGGAGATTGTTGGGTAATAAAATTCAAGTTGGGACTGAATTTATTCGACCTAATCAAGTTGTGAACCCCATGAAGGGGTTATGGAGAAGAGGAAGTGAGATGGAGATGAAGTCAAATTTGTTCAATTGTATGTGAATGCAAGCACATGGAGCATGGTGGCTATTCTCTGACTTAAACATATTCAAGTCAATGGGGAGATTATTAGGATTATGACGTGAATACGTCGTGAAGATTGATTAATGTCGGATCTGACAGTTTCCTTTTCTAGATCTGTTTTGAGTTCGAGTTAGATTCAAGTTTTCTTTATTCTGATTGATGGAGTTTATTTAGGACTATGAGAGTTCTATAGTTTATAAATAACTGTAACCCCCTGCTTCCCGGTGTACGTATCACCGTATCGGTACGCGATACGACGTACAAAATTGATTTGACCTCCGTGGTAGTCCGATTGAGCTGATTTCAGTTTCAAAAATTATTTCCTAATATTTTAGATTTTTCAGGATTTTCTAGAATTTTTCTGGAATATTTTGGAAAATCTCCGTTGTCGGTGTCGACCGATACCGATAACCGGCCTTCCGATTTTTATTTCACAAACGGAGTAGAATTTTAGAATCCGCTTTCACCGTGTGTCTTAGAATCGTGTTATCTACGATCGGGTATTTTTGGGAAATTTTCTGAATTTATCGAAAATCGGGCCAAACCGTGTCGCCCGGTACCGGCGACAGCTTCTGGATTTTTAATTTGCAAACCGGATTGAGTTTCTACAAACCGTCTTCACCTTACGTCTCCGAATAATATTCTCTATTTTCTGTAATTTTTGGGCACCGTTCGGAGCTGGTCAAATTTTGGGCCAATATTATAATATTAAACTATAATTTTTTATTCTTTTCTTTTACTTTCCTTTCCTTTCTCTTCTCCATTTTCTGGAGAACTCCTCCCACCGCCATACTGTGCCAACCGACCTTCTCTCTCTTAAATTCATATAAATTCCTCTCTCTCTCTTTTTCCCTTCTCTCTAAATCCCTCATCTCACTCTCCCCCTAAGTAAGTAATTATCTCTCTCTCACACTAAACTCTCTTTTCTCCCTGTCCATGGCCAGGGGCGGTCAAACCCATGCTCGCGGCCGGCCAAGTGCGGCCGGCGCCGCCGCGCCGCGACCCCCCGACCGTGCCCCAGCCGGCCGGCCGCCGGCGCCCTCCGGCCGCCGCACCCCCGACCCGGCGGCTCCCCTCCGGCGAGGCCGCCATGGCCATTCACTCCCTTTCTCTTTCTCTGTATCCGGGCGATAACTGGAGCATCCGTACTCCGATTCGGGCGATTCTGGATCCGTTGCGATCGTGGGGAAGAGAGCTACCATCCAATGGCTAGTCTGTGAGTGTTTTTATTTTATAAATTATCTTTTTAGTCTATTAATTGAACTTGGTTGCTTTATTCATTACCGGTAAATCCTACTTGGTACACCATATTAAAACATTGTAATAAACACTGTACTTAAAATATGCATGATACCTAATAGACGTAGAGTATGACACTGGATACCTATTAGGTCATGTTCATGGACCACTGACATCCGGCCCACTATGTCACCATATGTTTGGACACTGTCATGTCATGTATCGTATCACAATAACGTTACCTGCATAAGGTTCCACAGATACGCTATGACACGATACTGTCACTAGACATGCATGCTAGACACTGTTACTATAATTCACAGGACATGATATTATATGATACACGGACTACCATTATTACATGTACTGTTACATGGATTATGACCACACATTTATGTTCCACTAGTACAAGGATAAGTACCGCATGTCATATTACTGTTATCATCCTTACACTGATACGATAGTTCACTGTACATGATATTAGACACTGCCCATTGGTATTGCACAGATACTATGACACATCTCACGTTCGTATTCATGTACAGCACTTCACGGCATACCGTCATATCCTATACCGTTATCATCATTACATAGATTCTCGGCATATCACTGCACGGGCTACTGCATTTCATATTAGCATGACACATGTCTGTGTTGTTTCTATCTTCTTGTCATATGGCTCACTGGGCTTATTCCATGTATTATTATTCCATGTTCCCGTATTCATGTTATATGATTGATTCCTGTTACAATGATATGGATATTCCCGTTACTGGACATGAGAGCTGTTGATATGCGATATGTGGACTTCCACATCTATTGATCCCGTTATATTGTTCCCGTTATATTGTTCCTGATATATTGTTCCCGATTCCTGCTATATTGTTCTACGCTATCAACAGAGCTCTGGTCCAGTTATCATGTTACCCGTATCATGTACTGTTATTTGTTCTTGTCACACGGTATACTTGACATATCAGATAATAAAGATAACTTGGGTATGGGGGAGACTTGACGGTTGATTAGATCTTATCGGGTGATGTACTGGATCCATATTGTTAGTCCCACTGCAGGGGACGGTAGTGCTACCTACCACTAGCTCCATGAGCTCCCGTTACTTGATTCGTGCTCCCCTCTTAGCGGAGGGCCCTGGTCTTAGCAGCCAGGGGTCCGTTTAAGGCCGTGATCCCGGGTATGCACGGGATACATCCACCCGATAAGAACTCCTCGACCATGGGTTTCCAATTAACATAATAAAACAGTATACACAATAGTGACGTTGGGAACACTTGTTATTTGGTCACTCTCTCGTCTGGATAATGGTACCCGTAGGCCATGTCCGGATGGGTTCGACTGGAGTGCGGGCTCCAGTATGAACTGCCAGTGGTATGGGACACTGGAAGAGATTGATTAAAATATCAGGTGGTACTGATTTCTACTATTGTGTCAATCACATGACTTGCCTGATACATGTATACTAACTTGTTACTGTTCCTGTTATTTTGTCTGCTATCATGTTCACTGTGATCTTGCTTACTTGTTACTGTTCCTGTTCCTGTTATCCGCTATCATGTTACCTGTAGATTTTGCTACACTACCTGATACCTATGGTGGCATACTACTCATGCACATGTACACCTTGCATCACATATATTCTGTTTTGCATTGCTTATATGCTATTTAGACACAACACAGTAGCATGTTCATATTGCATATGCCCACCTGCATATTCATTTACATCACTACCACATACGTCACTACTAGCAAATTCATATCTATTACGTCACCACTAGACAATATTATTTATGATATAACCTGGACACGATTAGAGACATGACCCGATGATTACATATTTTTATTTGTCTACTGCTTATTACTGTTACCACATCATATCATATATCTTATTATCGTGCTTGTATTATTATAGTATATTCCTGCCTTCTTCATTTTACCACTCACTAGGTCGCTTTCTGACGACCCTGGGTTTGCATGCCCAGATTGGAGATCCGAGTTACGATAGCTTCAGAGAGTGCCTTGGAGTCACATGGGAGATTCCGCATCAGGACTATTCATAGGTATTTTAGTGTTTTATTTCTGTTATCTTATTTATCCTTGTTTTTATATCTGTTATGATCGCTGACCTCTTTCTGCAGGTATTCTTGTACTGCTTTCATGCTGGACCTCATATCTATATGGAGGTATTGTACTGTACTGAGGCTTAACGTACGCGTGAGGTTGTTTTCACCTCGCGTATGTACGTCGCCATAACGTCTCCGTATCCTTGGGATCGGGGCGTTATATAGTGGTATCAGAGCTTAGGTCCACACCTGGTGTGGGTAACCACCTGGGTCAATCCTTGGGCTCTTACCAACAGTACAATCAGGTTCAGATTCTTTGATCTGTATCTGACTTTGGGGATTCCAGCAACGAGTACAAGAATACCATGACCTTGACAATTCATTCCTTGACTTGTTTGTCTTCCTTCCTTCCTTCCAGTTGTCAACCAAAACATCCGATTTCCTTCTCATTTTCATTGCATCATCTTGCTTCCCGTCTGTTAGGATTCGTTCACTACCATACTTCTCCAGCTCGAGTTCCTTGGAGATAGCAGAGTGCGCAGCGAAAGTGTCGTGGACCCGTAATATTTTAGCTTTGGAGTTGAAAATCTTGTTCACACACCTGATTGAAATTACGAGGACGCAATTTTTTGTAAGGTGGGGAGAAATGTAACCCCCTGCTTCCCGGTGTACGTATCACCGTATCGGTACGCGATACGACGTACAAAATTGATTTGACCTCCGTGATAATCCGATTGAGCTGATTTCAGTTTCAAAAATTATTCCTAATATTTTAGATTTTTTCAGGATTTTCTAGAATTTTTCTGGAATATTTTGGAAAATCTCCGTTGTCGGTGTCGACCGATACCGATAACCGGCCTTCCGATTTTTATTTCACAAACGGAGTAGAATTATTAGAATCTGCTTTCACCGTGTGTCTTAGAATCGTGTTATCTACGATCGGGTATTTTTGGGAAATTTTCTGAATTTATCGAAAATCGGGCCAAACCGGTGTTGCCCGGTACTGGCGACAGCTTCTGGGATTTTTAATTTGCAAACTGGATTGAGTTTCTACAAACCGTCTTCACCTTACGTCTCCGAATAATATTCTCTATTTTCTGTAATTTTTGGGCACCGTTCGGAGCTGGTCAAATTTTGGGCCAATATTATAATATTAAACTATTAATTTTTTATTCTTTTCTTTTACTTTCCTTTCCTTTCTCTTCTCCATTTTCTGGAGAACTCCTCCCACCGCCATACTGTGCCCAACCGACCTTTCTCTCTCTCCCCCTATAAAATTCCTCTCTCTCTCTCTCTCTTTCCCTTAACAACTCTCTCTCTAAATCCCTCACTCTCTCTCTCCCCCCTAAGTAGATCCTTAATTATCTCTCTCTCACACTAAACTCTCTTTCCCCTCTCCCTGTCCATGGCCAGGGGCGGTCAAACCCATGCTCGCGGCCGGCCAAGTGCGGCCGGCGCCGCCGCGCCGCGACCCCCCGACCGTGCCCCAGCCGGCCGGCGCCTCCCCTCCGGCCGCCGCACCCCCGACCCGGCGGCTCCCCTCCGGCGAGGCCGCCATGGCCATTCACTCCCTTTCTCTTTCTCTGTATCCGGGCGATAACTGGAGCATCCGTACTCCGATTCGGGCGATTCTGGATCCGTTGCGATCGTGGGGAAGAGAGCTACCATCCAATGGCTAGTCTGTGAGTGTTTTTATTTTATAAATTATCTTTTTAGTCTATTAATTGAACTTGGTTGCTTTATTCATTACCGGTAAATCCTACTTGGTACACCATATTAAAACATTATAATAAACACTGTACTTAAAATATGCATGATACCTAATAGACGTAGAGTATGACACTGGATACCTATTAGGTCATGTTCATGGACCACTGACATCCGGCCCACTATGTCACCATATGTTTGGACACTGTCATGTCATGTATCGTATCACAATAACGTTACCTGCATAAGGTTCCACAGATACGCTATGACACGATACTGTCACTAGACATGCATGCTAGACACTGTTACTATAATCACAGGACATGATATTATATGATACACGGACTACCATTATTACATGTACTGTTACATGGATTATGACCACACATTTATGTTCCACTAGTACAAGGATAAGTACCGCATGTCATATTACTGTTATCATCCTTACACTGATACGATAGTTCACTGTACATGATATTAGACACTGCCCATTGGTATTGCACAGATACTATGACACGTCTCACGTTCGTATTCATGTACAGCACTTCACGGCATACCGTCATATCCTATACCGTTATCATCATTACATAGATTCTCGGCATATCACTGCACGGGCTACTGCATTTCATATTAGCATGACACATGTCTGTGTTGTTTCTATCTTCTTGTCATATGGCTCACTGGGCTTATTCCATGTATTATTATTCCATGTTCCCGTATTCATGTTATATGATTGATTCCTGTTACAATGATATGGATATTCCCGTTACTGGACATGAGAGCTGTTGATATGCGATATGTGGACTTCCACATCTATTGATCCCGTTATATTGTTCCCGTTATATTGTTCCTGATATATTGTTCCCGATTCCTGCTATATTGTTCTACGCTATCAACAGAGCTCTGGTCCAGTTATCATGTTACCCGTATCATGTACTGTTATTTGTTCTTGTCACACGGTATACTTGACATATCAGATAATAATGATAACTTGGGTATGGGGGAGACTTGACGGTTGATTAGATCTTATCGGGTGATGTACTGGATCCA
Source organism: Agave tequilana (assembly GCA_038442645.1). Lineage (NCBI taxonomy): Eukaryota > Viridiplantae > Streptophyta > Magnoliopsida > Asparagales > Asparagaceae > Agave > Agave tequilana. The sequence continues at coordinate 130,729 of JAVJIF010007150.1, forward strand.
TATTGTTAGTCCCACTGCAGGGGACGGTAGTGCTACCTACCACTAGCTCCATGAGCTCCCGTTACTTGATTCGTGCTCCCCTCTTAGCGGAGGGCCCTGGTCTTAGCAGCCAGGGGTCCGTTTAAGGCCGTGATCCCGGGTATGCACGGGATACATCCACCCGATAAGAACTCCTCGACCATGGGTTTCCAATTAACATAATAAAACAGTATACACAATAGTGACGTTGGGAACACTTGTTATTTGGTCACTCTCTCGTCTGGATAATGGTACCCGTAGGCCATGTTCGGATGGGTTCGACTGGAGTGCGGGCTCCAGTATGAACTGCCAGTGGTATGGGACACTGGAAGAGATTGATTAAAATATCAGGTGGTACTGATTTCTACTATTGTGTCAATCACATGACTTGCCTGATACATGTATACTAACTTGTTACTGTTCCTGTTATTTTGTCTGCTATCATGTTCACTGTGATCTTGCTTACTTGTTACTGTTCCTGTTCCTGTTATCCGCTATCATGTTACCTGTAGATTTTGCTACACTACCTGATACTTATGGTGGCATACTACTCATGCACATGTACACCTTGCATCACATATATTCTGTTTTGCATTGCTTATATGCTATTTAGACACAACACAGTAGCATGTTCATATTGCATATGCCCACCTGCATATTCATTTACATCACTACCACATACGTCACTACTAGCAAATTCATATCTATTACGTCACCACTAGACAATATTATTTATGATATAACCTGGACACGATTAGAGACATGACCCGATGATTACATATTTTTATTTGTCTACTGCTTATTACTGTTACCACATCATATCTTATATCTTATTATCGTGCTTGTATTATTATAGTATATTCCTGCCTTCTTCATTTTACCACTCACTAGGTCGCTTTCTGACGACCCTGGGTTTGCATGCCCAGATTGGAGATCCGAGTTACGATAGCTTCAGAGAGTGCCTTGGAGTCACATGGGAGATTCCGCATCAGGACTATTCATAGGTATTTTAGTGTTTTATTTCTGTTATCTTATTTATCCTTGTTTTTATATCTGTTATGATCGCTGACCTCTTTCTGCAGGTATTCTTGTACTGCTTTCATGCTGGACCTCATATCTATATGGAGGTATTGTACTGTACTGAGGCTTAACGTACGCGTGAGGTTGTTTTCACCTCGCGTATGTACGTCGCCATAACGTCTCCGTATCCTTGGGATCGGGGCGTTATATAGTGGTATCAGAGCTTAGGTCCACACCTGGTGTGGGTAACCACCTGGGTCAATCCTTGGGCTCTTACCAACAGTACAATCAGGTTCAGATTCTTTGATCTGTATCTGACTTTGGGGATTCCAGCAACGAGTACAAGAATACCATGACCTTGACAATTCATTCCTTGACTTGTTTGTCTTCCTTCCTTCCTTCCAGTTGTCAACCAAAACATCCGATTTTCTTCTCATTTTCATTGCATCATCTTGCTTCCCGTCTGTTAGGATTCGTTCACTACCATACTTCTCCAGCTCGAGTTCCTTGGAGATAGCAGAGTGCGCAGCGAAAGTGTCGTGGACCCGTAATATTTTAGCTTTGGGGTTGAAAATCTTGTTCACACACCTGATTGAAATTACGAGGACGCAATTTTTTTGTAAGGTGGGGAGAAATGTAACCCCCTGCTTCCCGGTGTACGTATCACCGTATCGGTACGCGATACGACGTACAAAATTGATTTGACCTCCGTGGTAGTCCGATTGAGCTGATTTCAGTTTCAAAAATTATTTCCTAATATTTTAGATTTTTCAGGATTTTCTAGAATTTTTCTGGAATATTTTGGAAAATCTCCGTTGTCGGTGTCGACCGATACCGATAACCGGCCTTCCGATTTTTATTTCACAAACGGAGTAGAATTATTAGAATCTGCTTTCACCGTGTGTCTTAGAATCGTGTTATCTACGATCAGGTATTTTTGAGAAATTTTCTGAATTTATCGAAAATCGGGCCAAACCGGTGTTGCCCGGTACTGGCGACAGCTTCTGAGATTTTTAATTTGCAAACTGGATTGAGTTTCTACAAATCGTCTTCACCTTACGTCTCCGAATAATATTCTCTATTTTCTGTAATTTTTGGGCACCGTTCGGAGCTGGTCAAATTTTGGGCCAATATTATAATATTAAACTATTAATTTTTTTATTCTTTTCTTTTACTTTCCTTTCCTTTCTCTTCTCCATTTTCTGGAGAACTCCTCCCACCGCCATACTGTGCCCAACCGACCTTTCTCTCTCTCCCCCTATAAAATTCCTCTCTCTCTCTCTTTCCCTTAACAACTCTCTCTCTAAATCCCTCACTCTCTCTCTCCCCCCTAAGTAGATCCTTAATTATCTCTCTCTCACACTAAACTCTCTTTCCCCTCTCCCTGTCCATGGCCAGGGGCGGTCAAACCCATGCTCGCGGCCGGCCAAGTGCGGCCGGCGCCGCCGCGCCGCGACCCCCCGACCGTGCCCCAGCCGGCCGGCGCCTCCCCTCCGGCCGCCGCACCCCCGACCCGGCGGCTCCCCTCCGGCGAGGCCGCCATGGCCATTCACTCCCTTTCTCTTTCTCTGTATCCGGGCGATAACTGGAGCATCCGTACTCCGATTCGGGCGATTCTGGATCCGTTGCGATCGTGGGGAAGAGAGTTACCATCCTATGGCTAGTCTGTGAGTGTTTTTATTTTATAAATTATCTTTTTAGTCTATTAATTGAACTTGGTTGCTTTATTCATTACCGGTAAATCCTACTTGGTACACCATATTAAAACATTGTAATAAACACTGTACTTAAAATATGCATGATACCTAATAGACGTAGAGTATGACACTGGATACCTATTAGGTCATGTTCATGGACCACTGACATCCGGCCCACTATGTCACCATATGTTTGGACACTGTCATGTCATGTATCGTATCACAATAACGTTACCTGCATAAGGTTCCACAGATACGCTATGACACGATACTGTCACTAGACATGCATGCTAGACACTGTTACTATAATTCACAGGACATGATATTATATGATACACGGACTACCATTATTACATGTACTGTTACATGGATTATGACCACACATTTATGTTCCACTAGTACAAGGAAAAGTACCGCATGCCATATTACTGTTATCATCCTTACACTGATACGATAGTTCACTGTACATGATATTAGACACTGCCCATTGGTATTGCACAGATACTATGACACGTCTCACGTTCGTATTCATGTACAGCACTTCAAGGCATACTGTCATATCCTATACCGTTATCATCATTACATAGATTCTCGGCATATCACTGCACGGGCTACTGCATTTCATATTAGCATGACACATGTCTGTGTTGTTTCTATCTTCTTGTCATATGGCTCACTGGGCTTATTCCATGTATTATTATTCCATGTTCCCGTATTCATGTTATATGATTGATTCCTGTTACAATGATATGGATATTCCCGTTACTGGACATGAGAGCCGTTGATATGCGATATGTGGACTTCCACATCTATTGATCCCGTTATATTGTTCCCGTTATATTGTTCCTGATATATTGTTCCCGATTCCTGCTATATTGTTCTACGCTATCAACAGAGCTCTGGTCCAGTTATCATGTTACCCGTATCATGTACTGTTATTTGTTCTTGTCACATGGTATACTTGACATATCAGATAATAATGATAACTTGGGTATGGGGGAGACTTGACGGTTGATTAGATCTTATCGGGTGATGTACTGGATCCATATTGTTAGTCCCACTGCAGGGGACGGTAGTGCTACCTACCACTAGCTCCATGAGCTCCCGTTACTTGATTCGTGCTCCCCTCTTAGCGGAGGGCCCTGGTCTTAGCAGCCAGGGGTCCGTTTAAGGCCGTGATCCCGGGTATGCACGGGATACATCCACCCGATAAGAACTCCTCGACCATGGGTTTCCAATTAACATAATAAAACAGTATACACAATAGTGACGTTGGGAACACTTGTTATTTGGTCACTCTCTCGTCTGGATAATGGTACCCGTAGGCCATGTCCGGATGGGTTCGACTGGAGTGCGGGCTCCAGTATGAACTGCCAGTGGTATGGGACACTGGAAGAGATTGATTAAAATATCAGGTGGTACTGATTTCTACTATTGTGTCAATCACATGACTTGCCTGATACATGTATACTAACTTGTTACTGTTCCTGTTATTTTGTCTGCTATCATGTTCACTGTGATCTTGCTTACTTGTTACTGTTCTTGTTCCTGTTATCCGCTATCATGTTACCTGTAGATTTTGTTACACTACCTGATACCTATGGTGGCATACTACTCATGCACATGTACACCTTGCATCACATATATTCTGTTTTGCATTGCTTATATGCTATTTAGACACAACACAGTAGCATGTTCATATTGCATATGCCCACCTGCATATTCATTTACATCACTACCACATACGTCACTACTAGCAAATTCATATCTATTACGTCACCACTAGACAATATTATTTATGATATAACCTGGACACGATTAGAGACATGACCCGATGATTACATATTTTTATTTGTCTACTGCTTATTACTGTTACCACATCATATCTTATATCTTATTATCGTGCTTGTATTATTATAGTATATTCCTGCCTTCTTCATTTTACCACTCACTAGGTCGCTTTCTGACGACCCTGGGTTTGCATGCCCAGATTGGAGATCCGAGTTACGATAGCTTCAGAGAGTGCCTTGGAGTCACATGAGAGATTCCGCATCAGGACTATTCATAGGTATTTTAGTGTTTTATTTCTGTTATCTTATTTATCCTTGTTTTTATATCTGTTATGATCGCTGACCTCTTTCTGCAGGTATTCTTGTACTGCTTTCATGCTGGACCTCATATCTATATGGAGGTATTGTACTGTACTGAGGCTTAACGTACGCGTGAGGTTGTTTTCACCTCGCGTATGTACGTCGCCATAACGTCTCCGTATCCTTGGGATCGGGGCGTTACAATAACCCTTAGGAGTGGCCTTCAATGTATTCCATAAGAATCTAATGAATTTGTAATTCCTAAGGGTTCTAGGTGAGAGATTCGTGAGAGAAGCTTAGCCACAAGGGTTCGCTGTTCTTGGCGACTATCAATGGCTTGTAATCTTCTCAGTGTGAGATGTAAGTAATTCTTATTATACTCTCCCAATAATAAAGTTTCTTCTCCCTTCTCTTGTGGATGTACACACAATCTATTTGATGGTGAAACCACGTTATATTATTTGTTGATTTTCTATCTACTTTGAAATATTTTTTCTTCTCTTCTTTACGTTAACATAGTAGATATTGTAGTTAGTTTCCGCTGCGCCGCCCCAGTCGAGCCGGTCGTGGGGGCGTCCCCGAATTCACAACAATTGGTATCAGAGCATACAGATTATTTGCAACAGATATATCAAAGAACATTGGTACGTATCATCTCCTTTTATCAACTTCTATACACACGAACCTGTTAGGAATATGAAGAATATATATGTGAATCTTTGAATTGAATTACGGCGAGATCCGTTCATGGAATCAATAGGATAATGGTTGGAGTGTGTTCTCCTTCCATTGGGGATGAACGTGGTATATTCACATGTTCAATTCCGACTTCGAATGAATGAGATATTCAAGTCTAAAGTTTGCCTCATTCAAAGTCAAAATGGGACTAAATGTAGGTAAAAGTATTTAGTCCCATATTGGCCATGGCATGAAAGTTTGAAGTGTTTAAATAAAGAAAAATGGGAACAAAGGGTGTGCCCTTTGGGTACTTGGAGTTTTCGCGCGCGATTGGGAGGAAACCATGCCCGCACATGCGCGTGCGCCGCGTCGCTGGCGGCGGCCGGTGCTAGTGAGCCGGTGCCAGTGCCGGGCCGGGTTCGGGTTCGGGTTCCCTACCCGGTCCGGTTCTTTTTGAACCGGGTCTCACGGGTATGGGTTACGCGGAGCATACCCGCTCCGCCATCTGGATCCAAACCGCCCCGCGCAACGGCTGTTAGCCAACCGCTGCGGACAGTTGGGCGGTTGCTGCGGTTGAAACGAACCGTTGCAACGGTTCAGACCGAACCATTGCAACTGTTCGGATTCAGACCAAAATTCCCCTCCCAGAGCGCTATAAATAGCGCTCCGCTTCTCTCAAACACACAACACACCAACTCACAGAGATCTTCTCTCTCTCAGTCTTGAAGTAACTTCCAATGAGAAGTGAAAACTCTGCAACTCAGTTTTCAAAGCGACTTCCAAGAGATTGTACAAAATTCGTTCTGAAAGAGGGCTCAGAAAATTCAACAGATGCTTTAATAGAATTGTTGTCTGATTCTGGAACTTCCGAAGAAGAATATTCTTCTATCTTTCTCTTTCCTCTACAATGGGTGCTCCTCCAAAGTAAAGACCAATATTCTCCCGAAATTCGTCTTAGTCCCACTGCTTCAATAATCTTGTAAAGGTACTGATTAACTACGGTTCGACTGTACGGCTTCCTCTACAGTGGGTGCTCTTCCAAAGTAAAGACAAATATTCTCCCGAAATTTGTCTTAGTCCCGCTGCTTCAATAATCTTGTGAAGGTACTGGTTAACTACGGTTCGATCGTACGGTGATTTGGTAGTGCTATTCAAATACCGTGAAGGAGTGTTGTATCTTGGGAGACTAGCGTCCAGTAACCCGTTAGCACCGATGTGGGGGACGTAATTGTCTTAAGGAGATTCGCTTTAAGTGTAACTCACTCTAAGTACTATATAAGTAAATTAATTTCTTTATACAGGGGTTATACTGATATTCAGTATATTAAGACTGACTTATACCAGTCTAATTGGTGTTTAACCAAGGAAGATAATTGAAAGGTGGTTCTTTAATTAAGGAACGTTCTATTGAACGAAAAACCTCCCGCCTGATATTAACCGACCTAACCAATTAGATCGGTGATATTTCAGTGATATTGATTAGTTGTCAGATTGATCCTAGAAACCAACACAAGGGAAGCACCATAACTTCCTAACACTGTAACAGAGAGTAACTCCAGACACCCTTATTTTGTCTTTATAATGCAAAGACTTTCTATCAACATCATTAAATAATGTACATGTAATGCATTGAGTTACTTCATCATGATGCCCTCTTAATAAGCAGTATCCTTCTCCCAATTCGACATACATGCTACATTTGGACAACACAGAACTTTCTCCCAAATGTAAGGATGCTTGCTTTGATATTGGTCATGAAATGGATCAAATTTGGGGTGAGGGCCACAAAAGGAAGACACCTAAAATGAAGATGATCCTCTTTGATGAGAACGAAACTTACTATGACCATGGTATGATGAAAATTACTCCATTTTTTAACCAATGCAGAGCACATTTATGAAAAGATTCCAAGCTATTTTCTCAATCCAAGCAAGAAACAGGAATCCAACCAAGTATACTGGCTTTAGAAAATTATCTACAATTTTGTAGGGGAAGAAGAAGAGTTTGGCAGCATACTGATCCACTCACAGTTGGATCATTATTAGGTGCAGACATGGATGGGCAAGGAGGATAGGAAGAAACGCTGAAGATAAATTCAAGAGAGTAGAATATTTCATTATCTTGCAAAGTTAAATTGACATGTGAATAGTTGTGGATAAATTGCTGGTATTGATTCGGTCAAATCTTAAAAACAAGCGCATGTCCTTGGTACAAATGGCAGAGAGCAATGGTGATAGCACATCTAGTCAAGTCCACAGCCTTTGTCACTGCCTCAAATGTTTGTATTATTCGTTGAAAGGAAAGGATTAATGAAGAGAAGTTGGAAGAGTAGTCATCATAGGAAATCCCTATACACAAAAGATATATGTGACTGATGTTGGCAGGATATATTGAGTGTTAGAATTGAAAAGGAATAAGATGAAGCCTTCTCAAGGGAATATGACTTTAATAGAATTTATTATGAGAAAACAAAATACATAACTGGTGATCGTGAAGAGCATAGTAAGCAGGTGAATCATTCAGCAATACAGAATTCGTGCAAGAAGATAAATGCTTCACCAACAGTATTAAGTATTAACACAAGAACCACCAGCCATTTGTGGCAACTATTTTGGGTCAGCTTATGAAACCCTTCTAATTTCTATACGCACATAAAGCGAGAAAAAGAAAAACTTCAAGTTGAATAAGAATCATAATTCTGTTCATACGATAAACTGAAGAACTTTGAATGATATAACATGAAGAAAAAACTAAAAAAAATTCACCACATTTATTAGTGAAAAAATCATCAATATCAGATGCAGATTTGAACGAGGTCAGGTACCATAATTCTTCTTTTCTCAGTTCAATAATCCTCGAGGCTAGCAGGTGGAACCGCTTCAACTTGAGTTGTACGTGTAGCAGGTGGGGTAGCTTCAGCTTCACTTCCAGGTGCATCCACAGTTAAAGGTGGTTCAGAAGCAACCGGTGTTTGCTTGAAATAAAGAGTGTTTGAATCTACAGACAAATTCAGAAGAACCAAAGTTTTATATGAAACATCTAACACAAGGTATGCAAATATAGCTGGAAAACTGAAGTACTTCAAGTACCATGACTTGTAGCTTCCTCAACTTCTTCAGTTTTATTTTCGACATCAGCACCCAGAAGCACTTCAACTTCAGTTGCAGGGTCATCTGCCTTTACAGCTGGTTCAGGAGCGACAGGTGTTTGAGGTGAGGTAACTGAAGCTGAAGGTGATGAAGCAGGAAACGGGAATGGTGAGCCTAGAGAGAAGGCAGCAGTATTGAAGGTCCCATTTTGTACTGCATCTTGACCTATCACAGTCTTGAATTCATGCAGAATTGCCTGTCTCTGGAAATAGAAATTCACACAAGAAAATGTAATGTAAAATGATATGTCACAGAGATCTACGAATCTGCTAGCCAAAGATGTGTTACACATGCATATGCTTATGCTTCAACTAAATATATTAATTCTAGAAATTGTCTGTTTCTTTATCTGATCTGGAAATGGATCTTTAAGTATCGATACCCAATAACTGACAAAGATTTATTTGGTTTAGTTCACTTATTTATAGGCTTATAGCTAACACCTCTTCTCTTCCTTAAACAATTTTGTATATGACTGTTTTGTTATCATCACATATTTCTAGTATTGAAAATAATGTTAAAGAAGAAAACAGAATAGTGTGAGCAAATAAGTCTTACAATTACTATTTGACGTTTTAAGGAAGACGTAGATTGAACATTTTGGAAAAAAGTACCCAATTTGGATAACCTAGACCCAAATTTTAAATTGATAAATTATAAAATTCGTATTAGTATATATATGATTCTACATTTCTCAGTGAGTTGGGAACCCCAAGTGGATTCTACAAATTTAAAGTGCATGTTGAAAGTGAATCTTGAAGGACCTGGCTAAAATTCAACCCATTGCCTCTACTAAATAATGTTGGAAAATGGAGAATTAAAAGTGAATCTTTGAGCTGAATTAAGGCGGGATCCGTTGATAGAATTAACCGGATAATGGTTGGAGTGTATTCTCCTTCCATTGGGAATGAACGTGGTATATTCACATGTTCAATTCCGTTTTCGAATGCATTAGATATTTAAGTTTAAAGTAAACCTAATTCAAAAGCTAAAAGAGACTAAAATGTTGTTCAAACATTTAGTCTCACATTGAATATGGAGTGGAAGTTTGAAGTGTTTAAATAGAGAAAAATAGGAACAAAGGGTCTGCATTTTAGGTACTTGGAGTTTTCACGCGCGATTGGGGGGAAAACATGCCCACGCGCTGCCGCCGGCCTGGAGCCAGAACTCGAGCCTAGGCGCGGGCGCAAATCCAACACGGTCTGGTTCTCTTTGAATCAGACCACACGGATGTAGTGCTACAACAGCTCTCAACCCGCTCCGCTACCCAAACCCGTGTGCCCATGCGCTGCCATTCCAGAACCATTTTGCCCTCTAACGGAAAAAAAAAATCTCCTCTCCTTTTCCTCTAAAGACAAAATTCAGATTTTTTTTTGAAGAAAAATCTGTTAATAGATTCGTTTTGAAAGAAAGCTCAGAAAATTCAATAGATTTTTAAATAGAATTGTTGTCTGAATCTGTGACTTTCTAAGACAAATATTCTTCTCTCTCTAGCTTTTCTCTACAGTGAATTATCCTCCAAATTTAAGATAAATATTGTCCCAGAAATTTGTCTTCGTCATGCTGCATTGAATTCCTTGTGAAGGTACTAATTAAGCATGATTTGACCGTACGGTGATTTGATAGTGCTATCCAAATACCATGAAGGAGTGTTGTATCTTGGAAGACCAGCGTCCAGTAACCCGTTAGCACCGTAATAGGAGACATATTTGTCTTAAGGAGATTCCCTATATGCGTAGCTCACTCCAGTTGCTATATAATTGAACTAACATTCTTTTTACAGGGGTTTTACTGAAATATTTATACTATAGATATTATTGTATATTAAGACTGACTAATACCACTTTAATTAGTGTTTAACCAAGGAAAGTAATTGAAAGGTGGTTCTGTAATTAAAGAATGTTCTATTGAACGGAAAATCTCCCACCTGATATTCACCGACCTGGCCAACTAGATCTGTGACAGTGATTAGTTGTCAGATCTATTCTTGAAACTAATATTCTTAAGACAATTAAGTTATTGAAGTTACTTACTTCTATTCCGCTTGAAATTGCAGAAAATATCTGAGACTAATCAAGACAGTACCAGAAAGGCACCAAACATGCTAGTTCAGACATTGGTGCCTGCTCCACTTCCCAAACCGAAGCAGGAGAAATCAGAAAAATTCGATGACACTGAATTCAAGAGATGATAACAGAAAATGCTCTTCTACTGCATTTGGCTAAATTCCTGCAAGAAGATCCACTGGAACCCGTAACCGATCGGGACTTTGTCCTTATAGTTGATGCATGGACACAAGGTGACATCTTTTACCGCATTTATATCTTAAATGACTGGATGACTCTCTGTGCAATGACTACGGTCCTATTCAAACGACAAAGAAGTTATGAGTAAGTCTTGATAAGAAGAATAAGACTGAGAATGTCGATACCAAACCCTAAATATTTTAAATATTTTTTTCCTTCTTCAATGCAACTCTAAGAGAAGTTGGAATTGATTGGAGAACATCCTCATGTTTACAATTAGTCAGGCCTACTTGAATTTTTAACATCAATTATTCATTAATATATTCGTTAATTTCTCTAAATCTACTATAAACTATTAAGGTTTTAATCAAAACAATCTCTCCCCCTCTCCCTCTCTCTCTCTCTCTTAAACTGTCATAAACTTTAAATGGTCTGTTCTTTTTGTCGCAAAACGTCGCATGTCGCAAGTCGTAAAATGAGAATGGGAAAAGTGAACTGTAGCAGGGAAAATATATTATGTTTTACGGTGTTTGGTTGATAAAGTGAAGTGTAAATGGAAAAGTATATTGTATTTTACGGTGTTTGGTTGGTAATGTAAAAGTGTAAGCGGAAAAGTTGACCACAAAATCAACTGTAGCAGTGATTTAAATATTATAAATACTATTAAATTAAATATACTATTGCAAATTAAATTGTATTAATAAATTTGAGATAAAATATTAATAATATTTTATTTATAACAATAATATTAATAAAATATTAGAATAATTAGTAAAATATTACTAAAAATTAACTAAATAAATAATATAAAATTTTAAGAAAATCTAAAGAACATTAATAAAATTTTAAGAATATTAATAATGCATAAATATTATTTTAAGAAAAATAATAAAATATAGTTATAATAATGAAAAATACTTTAAAATTATTATAATATTAAATTTTATTATAATATTATTGTAATATTATAAAAATATAAAATTAACAAAGTAAAATATAATTATAATTTAATAATAAATTATTATTATAATATTATTATAATGAATTATTATTACAATATTAACATAATAAAATATTAATATAATAATAAAGTATATTATAATTTTAGTTTTGGCCCTGGACATTCTTGGTTTCAGAGAGTATCTTTAGGGAATAACAGCCTCCATAGAAATTCCCAAAGAGCCGACCCAACTCTATACTCACATAGGTGATGGACCTATTAAGAGTAGTCTACTCTACTTCACTTGTTTAGTAACAAGATATAGGCATCATTAAAAGCGTTAAGCTTATCCTTAATCCAATTGTAGAAAAGCACTTATGTGCACCTTAGGAATGGATTGGAGTCAAGCTCCCAAGTGCTTACTTGCTGAGTCAATCATAACTAGTTTTTCCTCTTAAACTTAGTCCGTGGGATCTCCAGTCGCTAAGTGACGTTTCCATTACGCTGACTCGGTAAGGTTAGGCTTTTAGACCCATTCCCCTCGATGCGCAGTTTATACGCTCTCCACTTAAACCTTTAGTAAGCGGATCCGCTAAATTATCCTTTGACGATACAAAGTCAATAGAGATAATTCCATTTGAGAGCAACTGCTTCACGGTATTATGTCTATGACGAATATGCTAGACTTACCGTTGTATATAACATTTTGTGTCCTAGATATAGCTGTTTGATTATCGCAGTGTATACATATAGCGGGCACTGGCTTTTGCCATAATGGTATATCTTCTAAGAATTGTCGAAGCCATTCTGCTTCTTCTCCAGCCTTATCTAAGGCTATGAATTCCGATTCCATAGTGGAACAGGCAATACATGTTGTTGGCCCAAAGGCCTATCACTCTAGTTTTGATGATGATCAACTCATGTAGTTATATTTGCTAATGATCTTGTTTAATTAGTGACAGATTCTTTATCAAGATCTTAGTAGGTGCAAAGCTCAACAAAGGATTAAATGTCAAGATTTGGAGCTAGCACGGGGTGATCCAAGGAGCTTTGGATCAAGCTTGGACCAAGTCAAGAAGATGAGAAGCCTTCAAGGGAAGACTTCAAGAAGTTGAAGACTTGTGTCTAGGTATAAGATTTTGTTTTTGTTTAGATAAAATGTAAAGGATAGAATAGATTGGTGGATTGCTCAAGTCATATCACACACACACTCTTAAGATTTAATTGTCTTTTCATAAAAGAATTTTTAGTTAGAAAAGACTCTTTCATTTTGGTAAAAGATTTTTCCTTATGACAAAATATCTACTTTGGGTTTTGGTAATTTCTTATATACATATCCTTTAACCAAAACAAGTTTAGTGCTTTATGTCAAAAACTAGATATTTCATCTTGATTGTGTAGTGGATCATATCCATACACACTATGCCTTAAAGTATATCTTGTTTTGTATTTGATGAAAATTTGGAAAAACATGTTGATTTAGAAAAACAGTTTTTATTATGAGCCAATATTTTCAAGTTACAAAAATAGTCAAATCTTTAATAACATGCCTTGATTTTGTGCAAGCATGTTTCTATATTATAAAACTATTTTTGTAGAATTTCTAAGTATTTATGGGATTTTTTATTAAGCCAAAAAGACCAATATTTAAATCCCAAATTTTCTGGTTCTGGCAGTTCTGATTTTTCAGAACTGACAGTGGCTGGTCGACCGGGTCGGTCGACCGGACGTGCACAGACGTGCACGCCTGTGTGCACTGGAGAACGGTCGACCGGAACGGTCGACCGCTTCAGAGAGTCTGCTCTCTGGAATTTCCGGTCGACCGCACCGGTCGACCGACAGAGAAGTAATTCTCTGCTCCAGGTGCGCGGTCGACCGGGCCGGTCGACCGTAGGCTCCAACGGTCGGATTCTTGACCGTTGGAGGTCGACCGGACCGGTCGACCGGCAGTACTGACAGATTCCAACGGCTAGTTTTCTGGCAGCCTATAAATTGGGGTTTTTGTCATTGTTTGAAGCTAAGATTTTAGGAGAGCTTTTGTCCAGTTATTTCCATTCTTTTAGCAGAGTTTTCTCCACAAAATAGAGTGCCAATATTTCCTATCAAAAGGGATTTTATCAAGAGAGTGTTTATTGTGATTTCTTGAGTTTTCCATCAAAGTTCTTTCCTTGATTTCTCACACTACACTTGAGCATCCATAGTTATATCTATCCTATAGGAGTGTTGTAGTGAGAGTTTTGTTAGGTGATCAAGTGTTTAGATCACCAAGATCTTTCTTTGTATTTGAGGAAGCGGGCAAGTGTGCTCGCGGTGTTTTGAGTTCGGGTGTGGACTTGTTGTACGAGGTGCGGCCTCGACGAGCCGGTGGGCTTGTGGTGTGTAAGGGACTTTGGGAGTCCGAGGGCTTGTAGGTGTTGCGGCACCAAGGAGAGATCCGGTTGGATCGTGCATAGTGGAAATCCTTCGTGTGTCGAAGGCGGGGATGTAGAGCAAGTGTGCTCGAACCTCGAAACAAACCCTTTGTGTTTGCGATTGCTCACTCTTGCTCTCTTACTCTTTTTGTCTCACTTATATCTTGCATTACCTTATAGTCTTTATCTCTTATATGCATGATATACCTTTGTGCTCATATTTGCTATACTTGCTTGGGATTGTTATTAACACTAGTATTCAACCAAGAGAGCCAACGCGGCACCTCAACCCATTCAAGGGGAATCTAGAGGAGTTTGTCCAGAGCCTCGCAAGGGGAATTCGGCAACACTCTTGTGTTATACATAAGTGTTCAATTAAAAGAAGTTTAATTTGGTCAACTTAGTTTTAATTCCGCATTATTTGTTCATAAGTGACCATTAGATTAGCCATCACCTATTCACCCCCCCTCTAGGTGATCTTACAATTGGTATCAGAGCCAAGTGCTCTTGATATTAGGTCTAACAACCTAGAGTTAAAGATCCTACTTTTAGGCTAATCACAATATTTTGTACACACACCATGGACTTCATGTCACCACCCACCTTTGACATCCTTAACATCCATATTTGGAAGGTTAAGATGTCATTGTACCTCAAAGCCTTAGGATTTCATGTCTATCTTGCCACTACTAATAATGCTTATTCTTTAGATGGTAAGAACATTGAGGCTAATGCAAAAGCCCTTCATGCTATCAAGTCAACCCTAAATGATGATTATTTGTCTAGGGTTTCTAATGTTGAATCGGCTTTTGTAGTATGGAACATCATCACCTCCCTCGGCGAAAAAGATCTATACTATGCGGGGAGTGACTCGGACATTGGAAGCGACACCTCCAACGCATGCTTTATGGTCCAAGGGGATGACCCCTTGAGGTAAATTCCGAATCCGATGATGAGGACATGTCATATGATGAGCTATCTACTTTTTGTCATCTATTGCTTGAGAAATATGACATGATTAGAAAGGAAAATAAAGATTTGAAAAATGAGAATGTTTCCTTGATTGCTAAATTGAATGATTTATGTGAAGGGAACACTATTTTGAAAAATAAGATTGATTTGGTGAAAAAACAAAAGGAAGATGTTTTTTCAAGAAAATATCACTTTGAAAAGAAAATTTGTTGAAAAAGAAAAGGATTTTGTTTCACAAAAGAAAAAGAAAAATGATCATATATCTCATCATGCTTTACATGCCACCACAAATGAGATAAATGTTTTGAAAATAAAATGGATAATTTGAGTTCAACTTTGAACTCTTGTGCATTTAATCATACTAAGTTGGAGTCAATGTTTTCAAAGAAACAAACTCCTCATGTTCATGCACATCACTCTCATCATCATGCTTATGTTGCACAACATGATCACACTCCTACACATAAGCATACTAAGGTGTACGTATGTACACATTGTGGCCGCAAAGGCCATTTAGCAAAATTTTGTTTTGATAAGAAACCTCATTTATATTTTGCTAAGTATAAAAGATTTTGGGATCCTTACAATAAAGCTAACCCTAAAGGACCCAAGAAAGTATGGGTACCAAAACCCCCACCTTTTGATTTTGATGTAGGTGAGGGCTCTCACAAAACGTGAGAGGATTGGTGCCTTGATAGAGGATGCAATGGACATGATGGACAAACTTTTGGATGCATTGCTATCAAGGAAATTTTGGTGGGTCAACCACCATGCTAGGAGCTTTGGAGTTGGTAACGATTTCTAAACTCCTATTTCATTTATGCACATGCTTTTAATTACATGTAGCATGTTCATATTTTTTTGGGTGCTTCTTGTGGCATTTACATGCTTAAATGTAGAATGTGTCAAAACTTGCATTTATACATATATGAATAGTGAACTACAATTGACTCATATATATTTGAACTTCATGCTCATTTGTATCCACTATATGCATGTGTATAGGCTAGTTTTGATAATTCGGGCATTTATACTTGTTATGCCTATCTTTGATCTTACTTCATGTATATGTGTGTTTAATTCAAATCTAATAAATATACATGTATACCCCTTGAGTCATTTGCCTTCATGAAATATATATTGGACTCTTTTCATATTTGAGATATGTATGCATATTGTTAGAATTGGATAAATCATACATATACCATGAAGATTAGTATTTTAAATAAATAATAAAAAAAAATTGATTTTTCATGTTTTTGATCTATACAACAAAATGTGATTTATGATCTTTTTGAGCTTGAATGACTATTTTTATAAAAAATGCTATTTACATGATCTTTTGAACACTCATCTTTATGATACAAAATATTTTTGAGCTTTATGGACTATGAGTGCTTGAACTTTTATGTATTTAATATTATTCATGGAAAACATTTGACTTTGTATTTTTGAAGGATCTTTAACTAGTTTGTCAAAAATCCATTTAAACTAGTTATCTATTCTTCAAATTGATTCACATGATCCTATTTGTAATCATATGGATAAATTCTTTTATATTTTCAAAATTTATTTGATGCTTCATGATTTGAATATTAGTTTAAATGTTAGCATTTGTCAACACTTGGATTTATACTTATACACATTATGGATCACAAATAAATCTATATATGATTGGATTTGAATGCTTATTTGTGCCCATTAGGTGTGTTAGTATAGCCTAAGTTTTGATGATTATTACATTTTAAACTTGTATTCCCATTTTGGATTTATGCTATGATCATGTGCTTTCATTTCATGTATATGTTTGTCTTGCCAAAACATTAAGATTTACATGGATACCTCTTGAGTCATTTGCCTTTCATGCAAATCCGTATATGGACTCAATTGTGTTTTAAGGATGTGTATGTATACTTAATGTCTTGTCAAAACATACATATACCTTGAAATATAAATTTTTGTTTTTAATAAAAATTTTGTAATTTTTCAATAAAATTTTTGTGATGGATTTCATGATTTCAAAATTTTAAGGAATATTGAGTTTTATTGCTATTTTTCATGATACCATGTTCCACATAACACTATCACACTCACTTCTTTTTGATATGGACTTTATGGATAGAGTGCTTTTTAGTGCCTTGTGTTTCATTGATATTTCATGAAAAACTTTTGACTTATTCCTTGATTGAAGGATTCCGTACTAGTTATTAAACACCTTCATTTAACTAGTTCGAATTCTTCATGTGGTAGATTTTATGATATATACACTTAAGCTTAATTTTCAATTGGTATCATTGGATAGTTTCAATTGGTATCAATATGACCTCTTATTGTGTATACTCATATGTTGTTCTTTCATATATGTATGTATCTACTTAAATTGGTATACTCTTTTCATACATATATATGATTGTTGTGTGCTTGTATTAAAATGGATTTATATTTTAAAGCACAATAGTTGTCAATGCTAAGCTTACTTCAAATCTTATTTATTTTAAAGCTTATGCATTGTATTTCAAAATTGGTATCAAAATTCAAAATTTGATTGTTCTACATTTGGTACCTTAAAAGAAAGTTGTGTATTTTAAGATATTTCAAAATTTTGTTTTCATAAGAAAAGTTCAAAATTTTGTCTTGTTAAAGAAATATTCAAAATTTTTGATTTGTATTTCTTATATGCACGGAGAGCTTAACATCTCTCTTACATATGGATTCATGTTGAGTATATTATAAATTGAGGAGCTTGACAACTCTTCTTTATATGATATACGTGTGTAGGTGGAGCTTCACATCTCCTCTTATGCATTACATAATATGTGTTATGTGAGTTAGGGCTTGTCATCCCTTCTTCATGTAATGCATATGTGTAGGGAAGTTAACTTAGCGTCTTCCTCTTCATGAATGTATATCGCATATAAATCTTATTGATTGATTTGATTTTACCCTCCTTGATTTCCTTATTTTTGACAAAAAGGGGGAGAAAATTTGTTTGATGATTTGAACTTTGAACCCTTTGTTGATGATTGACAAAAAGGGGGAGAAGTATTTGAGTTATATGCATGATTTCCTTAAGGGGGAGAAGTATTTGTTCCTTACTTAAGGAGGAGAAAGATTTTGAGATTTTGAGTTTTTATACTTGTGCTTAATCTCATGCATAGCAATAATATAATAAGATAAAAGCTTGAGAAAAAGATTTGTGCATTCATTTGCATACATATTTATGTGCTTTAATGTCATATCTATTTATTTCTAGTGATGCATGAGTTAAGGGGGAGCTTCTTTGAAGCTTTACTTTAATCCATGCATATATAACTTCATGAGTTTTGTCATCATCAAAAAGGGGGAGATTGTTGGCCCAAAGGCCTATCACTCTAGTTTTGATGATGATCAACTCATGTAGTTATATTTGCTAATGATCTTGTTTAATTAGTGACAGATTCTTTATCAAGATCTTAGTAGGTGCAAAGCTCAACAAAGGATTAAATGTCAAGATTTGGAGCTAGCACGGGGTGATCCAAGGAGCTTTGGATCAAGCTTGGACCAAGTCAAGAAGATGAGAAGCCTTCAAGGGAAGACTTCAAGAAGTTGAAGACTTGTGTCTAGGTATAAGATTTTGTTTTTGTTTAGATAAAATGTAAAGGATAGAATAGATTGGTGGATTGCTCAAGTCATATCACACACACACTCTTAAGATTTAATTGTCTTTTCATAAAAGAATTTTTAGTTAGAAAAGACTCTTTCATTTTGGTAAAAGATTTTTCCTTATGACAAAATATCTACTTTGGGTTTTGGTAATTTCTTATATACATATCCTTTAACCAAAACAAGTTTAGTGCTTTATGTCAAAAACTAGATATTTCATCTTGATTGTGTAGTGGATCATATCCATACACACTATGCCTTAAAGTATATCTTGTTTTGTATTTGATGAAAATTTGGAAAAACATGTTGATTTAGAAAAACAGTTTTTATTATGAGCCAATATTTTCAAGTTACAAAAATAGTCAAATCTTTAATAACATGCCTTGATTTTGTGCAAGCATGTTTCTATATTATAAAACTATTTTTTGTAGAATTTCTAAGTATTTATGGGATTTTTTATTAAGCCAAAAAGACCAATCTTTAAATCCCAAATTTTCTGGTTCTGGCAGTTCTGATTTTTCAGAACTGACAGTGGCCGGTCGACCGGGTCGGTCGACCGGACGTGCACAGACGTGCACGCCTGTGTGCACTGGAGAACGGTCGACCGGAACGGTCGACCGCTTCAGAGAGTCTGCTCTCTGGAATTTCCGGTCGACCGCACCGGTCGACCGACAGAGAAGTAATTCTCTGCTCCAGGTGCGCGGTCGACCGGGCCGGTCGACCGTAGGCTCCAACGGTCGGATTCTTGACCATTGGCGGTCGACCGGACCGGTCGACCGGCAGTACTGACAGATTCCAACGGCTAGTTTTTCTGGCAGCCTATAAATTGGGGTTTTTGTCATTGTTTGAAGCTAAGATTTTAGGAGAGCTTTTGTCCAGTTATTTCCATTCTTTTAGCAGAGTTTTCTCCACAAAATAGAGTGCCAATATTTCCTATCAAAAGGGATTTTATCAAGAGAGTGTTTATTGTGATTTCTTGAGTTTTCTATCAAAGTTCTTTCCTTGATTTCTCACACTACACTTGAGCATCCATAGTTATATCTATCCTATAGGAGTGTTGTAGTGAGAGTTTTGTTAGGTGATCAAGTGTTTAGATCACCAAGATCTTTCTTTGTATTTGAGGAAGCGGGCAAGTGTGCTCGCGGTGTTTTGAGTTCGGGTGCGGACTTGTTGTACGAGGTGCGGCCTCGACGAGCCGGTGGGCTTATGGTGTGTAAGGGACTTTGGGAGTCCGAGGGCTTGTAGGTGTTGCGGCACCAAGGAGAGATCCGGTTGGATCGTGCATAGTGGAAATCCTTCGTGTGTCGAAGGCGGGGATGTAGAGCAAGTGTGCTCGAACCTCGAAACAAACCCTTTGTGTTTGCGATTGCTCACTCTTGCTCTCTTACTCTTTTTGTCTCACTTATATCTTGCATTACCTTATAGTCTTTATCTCTTATATGCATGATATACCTTTGTGCTCATATTTGCTATACTTACTTGGGATTGTTATTAACACTAGTATTCAACCAAGAGAGCCAACGCGGCACCTCAACCCATTCAAGGGGAATCTAGAGGAGTTTGTCCAGAGCCTCGCAAGGGGAATTCGGCAACACTCTTGTGTTATACATAAGTGTTCAATTAAAAGAAGTTTAATTTGGTCAACTTAGTTTTAATTCCGCATTATTTGTTCATAAGTGACCATTAGATTAGCCATCACCTATTTACCCCAACTCTAGGTGATCTTACACATGTTTGCTTAGAAGACTTCCATGATACCGCTGCTCCTGCTAGAGTAAATACGTATCCGCTAGTTGATTTTGATTCCTCAGAATCTGCAATCCAATTAGCATCACTGTATCCTTCCAGTACAGGTGGATACTGTCCATATCTCAAGGCATATTCCTTGGTATGTGATACGTAACCCAATACTCGTAGTAGAGCGGTCCAATGTAGTTCACTAGGATTGCTAGTGTATCTACTTAACTTGCTTACCGCGTAAGCAATATCGGGTCTAGTGCAATTCATCAAATACATTAGACTTCCGATAATCTGAGAATACTCCAACTGACGTATTCCAATTCCTGTATTCTTATGAAGGTGGACGTGTGGGAGAAAAGATTTGTATTCTCTTTTATCCCATGATCCTTGAATCTTTCTATCATCTTATCCACGTAGTGAGATTGAGATAGACTGATTCCATCTGGTGTTCTGGTGTTTTAATTCCTAAAATTACATCAGCAACCCCCAGATCCTTCATATCAAAACTGTTGGATAACATTCGTTTAGTGGACTTAATAATTTCAATATTAGTCCCAAGTATCAACATGTCGTCTACATAAAGACAAACAATGATACATGCATTTCCAACTGTTTTAGTGTACACACACTTATCGCATTCATTGATAGTGAATCCATCTTTGATCATGACACTATCAAATTTCTCATGCCATTGTTTTGGAGCCTGCTTTAAACCGTATAAGGATTTTACCAATTTACACACCTTGTGTTCTTGACCCTTGACTTTAAATCCTTCTGGTTACTCCATATATATCTCTTCATTTAATTCACCATTTAAGAATGCAGTCTTGACATCCATTGATGGATATCTAAGTTGTGCAATACTGCAATTGCAATCAACATCCGAATGGACGTTATTCCTTTTACTGGTGAATAAGTATCGAAGTAGTCAAGTCCTTCTTTTTGTCGATAACCCTTGGCTACTAATCTAGCCTTGTACTTATCGATAGATCTATCGGGTTTTAATTTTCTTTTGAAAATCTACTTACACCCAATTGGTTTACTGCCAGGAGGCAAGTTTACCAATTACCAAGTATGATTACTTAGTATGGATTCTATTTCGCTATTTATAGCTTCTTTCCACATTTGTGCTTCTGGGGTTGACATAGCCTCTTTAAATGTTTGAGGCTCGCTCTCAATAGCGTATGCTATGAAATCTGGACCAAAAAATTTTGAGATTCTAGATCTCTGACTTCTTCTTGGTTCAGATTCCGCATTAACATTTCGTTCCTCGGGGCTTTCGTCCCTGAACGCCATCTCGTGTGTTCTTTTCCCAGAAGTCTTATCTGCTTCCCGTTTGTACGGAAAGATGTCTTCAAAGAACACAGCATCTCGAGATTCGATAATCATGTTTACATGAATATCTGGTATTTCTGATTTATAAACCAGAAATCTGTAGGCACTACTATTCAAGGCATAGCCTATGAATATGCAGTCCATAGTTTTTGCTCCCAACTTAGTCTTTTTAAGTAATGGTGCTAGCACCTTTGCAAGGCACCCCCACATTTTGAGGTAATGGTAGGAAGGTGTCCTTCCATGCCATAACTCGAATGGTATAAGACCAAGTTTCTTGTGGGGTACTCTATTTAGAATATAATTTGCAGTTAATAGAGCTTCCCCCCACAAGTTTTGCGGAGCTCCAGAACTTACGAGCATGGAATTAACCATCTCCTTCAAAGTTCTGTTCTTCCGTTCAGCAATTCCATTCTGCTGAGGAGTGTATGGTGCTGTAGTTTGATGGATTATACCAAAATTAGCACATAACTCACTAAAATCATTTGTTCATATTCTCCGCCTCTATCGGATTTTAGAATCTTGATTTTCTTGTTGAGTTGA
The DNA here is from genome assembly GCA_038442645.1 of Agave tequilana. Lineage (NCBI taxonomy): Eukaryota > Viridiplantae > Streptophyta > Magnoliopsida > Asparagales > Asparagaceae > Agave > Agave tequilana. The sequence continues at coordinate 153,207 of JAVJIF010007150.1, forward strand.
TTCTCAACTTCGGCTTTATATGTTATAAACATATTTATTGCCTCATCCTTACTGTTTAAAAGATACACATAACAGTATCTTGTACAGTCATCGATAAAAGTAATGAAATACTTTTTAACCGCCTCTAGTTGGCATAAAATTCAAATCACATAGATCGCTATGAATTAACCCTAAAGGTTTTGTATTTCGATCAATTGAGTGAAATGAATTTTTCGCCAACTTGGCCTCAATACAAATCTCACACTTGCGAATTTCTTCCAAGCTGAGTTTAGGAATATATCCCAGATTAGACAAGTTTTTCAAAGACTTGTAATTTACATGCCCTAATCTAGCATGCCACAAAATAGGAGACTCAAGCAAATAAACAGAAGAATTTCTTTTATTTATAAGCTTCGGGTACAAATACACAGACTTTTTATCTACCACTGCAACATTGGCTTTAAAAAATCCATCAACAAGATAACCCTTTCCCACATACATCCCTCCCTTAGTAAGTACAAATTTGTCGGATTCAAAAACCATTCTAAATCCTTTCTTACTAAGTATTGATCCGGAGATCAAATTCTTGTGGACGTCTGGAACATGAAGCACATCGTTAAGAGTAAACTCTTTCCCCGATGTCCACTTCAGGATGACCTTGCCCTTTCCTTCAACCTTTGAGGAAGCTGCATTACCCATGAATAGTTGCTCATCTTGCTCTAGTCTTTGATATTCTGAGAATAACAATTTCTCCGAGCAGATGTGCCGGGTAGCCCCAGTGTCTACCCACCAATCCTTGTTATTGGTTGTCAGATTTACTTCTGACACTACAGTAGAAAGGCTTGGTGATTCATGGTTGGTCAAGTTCGCCTGTGGATGGCTCTTCTTGCTCTTTTTGAGACGGCTGCGACATTCATTTGCCTTGTGCCCTTCTTTGTTGCAGATGTAGTAGGTTCCTTTGAAGCGCATGCTTTTGCCGTCTTGGGCCTTGCCTTTGTACCCCTGGGAAGTCTTCTTCCGCTTTAAGCCTTTGGAAGTAGACGCTTTCCCCTTTGAGTCCTCGATCACATTTGCTTTTGCTTCGTAGGAGTTCTTGCTGCTCCTTTTCTCGGACTTGCAGTTGTCCTCCTCGATACGAAGCCTCACAATGAGATCTTCCAACTTTAGCTCCTTTCACTTGTGCTTCAGATAGTTCTTGAAGTCTCTCCACGCAGGTGGGAGTTTCTCCACGATAGTTGCAACCTGAAAAGTTTCAGGAAGAATCATACCTTCGGCTTCTATCTCGTGCAAGATAAGTTGGAACTCTTGCACCTGACTGATTACAGTCTTGCTGTCCACAATTTTGTACTCTAGAAATCGTCCTACGACGAACTTCTTGGTACCAGCATCCTCAGTCTTGTACTTCTTGTCAAGACTGGCCCATAACTTCTTTGCCGTAGTGATAGGACTGTAGACATTGTAAAGAGAGTCATCTAGTCCATTTAAAACATAATTTCGACAAAGGAAGTCACCTTGTGTCCAAGCATCGACTGCAAGGACTGAGTCCCGATCAGTTCTGGGTTCTGGTGGATCCTCCTGCAGGAATTTGACCAGATGAAGAGTGGTCAAGTAGAAGAGCATCTTCTGTTGCCACCTCTTGAATTCTGTGCCATTAAATTTTCATGGATTCTCCGGCTTCGGGTTAGGAAGTGGAGTAGGCATCAAAGCTTGGAGCTGCATGTTTGGTGCCTTGCTTGTACTATCTTGATTAGTCTCAGACATCTTCTGCAAGTTCAAGCAGAACAGTAGTAAGAAACGATAATTGTCTTAAGATTGTTGGTTATCTGCTTAACAGGAATCAATCTGACAACTAATCAAGATCACTGAGATATCAACAATCTAATTGGCCAGGTCGGCAAATATCAGGTGGGAGGTTTTCCGTTCAATAGAACGTTCCTTAATTTAGGCACCACCTTTCAATTTCCTTCCTTGGTTAAAGCACCAATTAGACTGAATCTAAATCAGTCTCGTTATACTGTAAAGTATATCCCCTGTATAAAGGACTTAATCCATTTATACAGTATTTGGAGTGAGGTACGCTTAAAGCGAATCTCCTTAAGACAATTACGTCCCCCGCACCGGTGCTAACGGGATAATGGACGCTGGTCTCCCAAGATACAACACTCCTTCACGGTATTTGGATAGCACTACCAAATCACCGTACAGTCGAACCTTAGTCAACCAGTACCTTCACAGGATCGTTGAAGCAGCGGTACAAGGACAAATTTCAAATGAATATTTGCCTTTACTCTCTGGAGGAGCACCCACTGTTGAGAACGAAGGAAGGTTGAAGAATTTTCTTCAGAAGTACCAGATTCAGACAACAATTCTTGTAAAAGAATCTGTTAAATTTTCTGATTCCTCTTTCAGAACAATTTTGCAGAATCTCCTTTGGAAGTCGCTTTCCTACTTCTCGCTGGAAGCTCGGTTCAGAACGCCGAAAGTCACTTCGCGCAGATCAGAACTCAAATAGAGGGAGAGAGATATTCTCAGTTTGGTGTTGGTTTGTTTGAGAATGAAAATCTGGAGCGCTATTTATAGTGCTCCGGGAGGGCATTCTCGTCCGCCAGAAATTCAACAGTTGCGACGGTTCGGACAGAACTGTCGCAACCGTTCAACTGTCCAAACCGCACAGACGGTTTTCCGACAGCCGTTGGCGGGCGGTTCGGATCCGTTCGCAGACACCCGTTGGCGGGCGGTTCTGATCCGTTCGCAGACACCCGTTGGCGGATCGGGTAGCGGAGTGGATCGGCCCATACCCTTGAGACCCGATTCAAAAAGAACCAGGCCAGGTTGGGAACCCAGACCCAGACTCAAGCCCAAGTCCGGACCTGAGCCCGAGCCCGAGCCCGGCACCGGCACCGGCGCCGGCCGCCGCCAGCGGCGGCTCGCGCGCATGCACACATGTGCGGGCGGGCATAGATCCCTCCCAATCGCGCGTGAAAACTCTAAGTACCCAAAGGGCACGCCCTTTGTTCTCAATTTTCTCTATTTATACACCACAAACTTCCATCCCATGGCCAATGTGGGACTAAATGCTTTTAGCTACCTTTAGTCCCGTTTTGGCTTTGAATTAGGCAATCTTTAGACTTGAATATCTCATTCATTCGAAGTCGGAATTGAACATGTGAATATACCACGTTCATCCCCAATGGAAGGAGAACACACTCCAACCATCATCTAATTGATTCGATCAACGGATCTCGCCATAATTGAAGATTCATACTTATATTCTTCAATTCCAACAAAACTATCATGAAATTTTTCTGATTTTTTCAAGAAATTATCATTCTTCAGTGGTTCGTTGAGTTAGCAATCATGTGTATATCATGTGACCATTAAAGACTGTACTCTCATCTAATAAAAATATAAAAGTTAATTTTTTGACAAATTAATTGGGATTCGGTTTATGTGTGAGCCACACACACATACAATAAGACAACCACTCCAGCATTGACATGTGGATTAGAACTCTTATAATCTCTTATAATTTGTATGTGAGGCCCACACGCATAACATATTATAAGAGAACTAAAACACGTGTCAATACATGATTGGTTATCTTATTGTATGTCTGTCTGACACACACATGAACCGAACCCAATTAATTGTGGGGTAATTTTAACCGCTGGCCGTTTTTGTCTTTTCAACTTCGTTGTTTCCAATGTATAGTATTTTTTTGAAACTGGCTAAGCTTTTTATGATAGTTTTATGTATTTTAGATAGTTCATAATAGTTTATTGAAAATAGAAAAGTTCATTTTAGTATTTTGCACTTTAGCCACTTTTTTTTAAAAGCCTGTTAGTTTTTGGCCCATGGCCCATCGTAGCCTAGTTGGTGGCCCAATGGGTTATTGGATGCAGATTTCGGATATGGATCTCAATCAAAGAGTGTCCAGGATCCAACTATTCGTGACCCGCTTCAACAAAACTCCCAAGTGAATCTCATCAACGCTTAGAAATTAACGCACAACTAATCTCGCCCGTTCGTTCTTCTTTATAATAAACACAGAGTTCCCTCCATCAGATCTAGGGTTCTTAGCGTGTGCACGCGCCGATCGCAGGTAATATCGTTCGCCATTTTCCCGTGGGATTTTAGGGTTTGGTATTCTAGGTCTCGTCCTTATTTCGTTGATTTTACAATTGGTTTATTGGAGTATTTGATGATTTAATTCCAGATTTAGTTTCATAGACCATTTATTAGCACAGCAACCCAATAAATATCTCCTGCCCGAATGCTTCATTTCATCTTTTGGTGATATTTTTTTAAGAAATATTTAGCAGGAACTTGCTCCAAGTTTGTAATTTGATTCTAATAGGACAATGTTTTATAGAATTAGCGTATATTTGGATAAATTTGTTGCAAGAACTTTGAGTTTTAGATCATTCTTTTTCGTGTAATTAGTTTGATGGTCTGGTTTGGATCTCTCTCCATTGTTTTTTTAACAACTTCTCATTATTACCTTTTCTTAGGGGGGGAAAAACTTCACACTGTTACTCATGATCAATTTGCTCAAAATCCTGTTTTGAATTAAATTTATCTTAGCTCTTTTTCTTTGAAGCGTAATTCAAGTTATAATAAATCTTGTTGCTTAGTTGAATTCATTCAAATTACTCTGAAAATGGTTGTATTTTTTTTTTTTTTGTTCTAGCAATGCAATTTGCTTCTATCCATGAAGTTTTTGGTTAGGACTTCATTTCTGGTAATGGCTGAATCTCCTCCCAAAAAATATAGGATTTTGAAAAACCAAGGCTGGAGTCTCTGAAGGGCTCTTTTTTTACCAAAACTCACGATTGGGTTTGTGAGTTTTTCGGAAAGACATACCAGAGAGCTTGAGAATTGGCATTATTTTAATGTCATAGGCCTTTGGTCAAGGAGGAATTTCATGTCATCATATCAGACTTGGATGTCCTTATTTAATGCTTCGTGAACAAGATAATGTTGCATTCATTTTATGAATTCAAAAGGCATTTTTGTAACATTTGTTGTTATATTATTTTATTTTAGCTTTTATATAGATATATAAGTTATATTTCATGTTATGTTAAAGTTGGCAAGAAATTTATGTAATTATTGATTTTTTGTTCTTGTACCAGTCTTTTTTTATTTTATATTTTGAGTTGTACTTAGATATATTGATCTTGATTTTGAATTGGAAAATCTCTCTTCTTTTGCTCCTTCAACGTTTACTCTGTGCAAAGACTAAAATGTTTGAAATTGCTATAGTTTGCAGTTTCTTTCACTCACTTTCATGTGTTAATTAAAAGTAGTTGCAGTATGCTGTCTGATTCCTTCTTAGCTATGTTGTGCTTTGTAGCATCATTCCTGTAGTATGTGTGATTCTTGTGATTATTGACCCAAAAAGATTATCTTATGGGGGAGTCAGTAAACACATATTTGTTTAAATGCTTCTCATACTAGTCAGTCTTTTGCCTTGAATTAATTTTTTTAAATTATTGCTATACTGTTTATTACCCAACTCTTTTGAGTCTTTCATTGCCTTTTAATCTATTCAATTTCTTAAATAGATTGATATTTTGTGCATCATTTGTTCAGTAATTAGTATCTTTTAGACAGGGAATTTTTAATATTTATCTTTATATAGGGTAAGTAAAAAGAAGAAAGGCATTATGTCTCATCGCAAGTTTGAGCACCCCCGACATGGCTCTCTCGGCTTCCTTCCTAGGAAAAGAGCCTCTCGCCACAGAGGAAAAGGTTATACTATGCTTCTACAATAAAGCTATATTCTTTTGTATTGTTTGCCATAGTTATCCGTATCTGTCCATTATATTTGATTCTTTATTTAAAAATGTATTACTTTTCCTATTAAAAATCTTTGATTTACGTTTGATTGTATACTTGTACATAGTTATTCTTCTTGAACGTGGAACATTGAGATGTTCATTTCCACATGATTCTTATTCTCATTGAAATAGACTTTTCTTCATCCTACAAGTCCTTATATATGGAAGTTTATGTTTGCTGTTTTTGACATTTGATTTGTGCATGGTATATAGATATGAATTTGCTATATAGCATGGCATCTAAAATGGCAACTGTATCATATTTGATGTTTATGTTGATTTTATAGTATTGAACTTATTTTTCATCTTGTAAGTTCTGCTGGGAATTACTAATACTCCCTTAATCATCAAATAATACCTTGCTTGTCACATGTTAAATCCATCTGATACTATTTATATTAACAGTCACCCCTGTTGTTGCTTTCTAGTTGATCCTTGTGGTGTTGCAATTATTTTATTGGATATTGTTACAATTTTGTGGTTTGCCTCCATTGCTATGGTGCACAGCTAAAATTACTACACGTCATTCAAACATTTGTATGTGGATATTAAAGGACACCTTGCAATTTTTATTCATGCTTAAATGTCTTTTTATTCATGCTCACTTTTGTAGCTACTATTATTATACATGGCTGTAAAGGAGTATAAACGAAACTAAAATTCCATTTGTAACTTTGTATGAGATTTTTATATGTTAGTTTAAATCTGTGAATCTAAACTTAAAAGCTTGACAATTATGTTTGGAATATAGATTTCTTGGGAATATTCGGATAAAAGTGCTATCATACTGCCAGTTAGCCTAACGAAATTCTCGATGACATCAGTTGCTGTGACATATGATACTTTCCCCCAGAAGTATTGTATATATGTAATTTCTTTTTACATCTTACAATTGAAAATACCTTGTAATGAAGCTGATAAGTTTGCTTCAAATGATTGTGTTGCAGTGAAATCCTTCCCCAAGGATGATCCTAGCAAGCCTCCTAGACTAACTGCCTTCATGGGATACAAGGCTGGGATGACACATATAGTCAGGGAAGTGGAGAAACCTGGATCAAGTAAGTTGTACTTCCCCTGTTGAATGTTAAATTATAATTTTTTTCTTGTGAAGATGATTTTCTGTCTATTCTTCCCATGAAGCCTCCTTTCTGAAAAGCTTTTCATTGTTAGTTCTTAGTTTTGAACACTAATAAGTTTGGGTTTCTTTGGGCAAAAGAAATATATTTGACAATAATTTCATTGACTATATACTGCTTAGCTGTTTACACATTTTGGCCAAAAAAAGTAATTCACATCAAGCAATTAAGTAGGATATACAATCAAATCCTTGTCCGTTCAATCTTTTCTTCCTGTGGATTGTAATGGCTATTAAGTAGTTTGATCATTTCTGTGTAGAGCTGCATAAGAAGGAGACTTGCGAGGCTGTAACAATAATTGAAACACCACCAATGATTGTTGTTGGTGTTGTTGGTTATGTGAAGACTCCCCGTGGCCTTCGCTCATTGAACACTGTTTGGGCCCAGCACCTCAATGAGGAAGTGAGAAGGAGATTTTACAAGAACTGGTACAGGTCCAAGAAGAAAGCATTTAGCAAGTATTCAAAGAAGTATGAAACTGAAGAAGGGAAAAAAGACATCCAGGCACAGCTGGAGAAGATGAAAAAGTATGCATCTGTTGTGCGTGTTTTGGCTCACACCCAGGTAATTTTCTACAGGTAATCTAATTCAAATTATCTCTATATTTTATGCAAACCCATTGTGGTTATCAAATGGACTCATGTATGGTTATCTAAAGTTCACAATCTTGAAATGCAAAACACAAATGCTGTGGGGTTTGTCTAGTGCACACAAAAACACATAAAACCTAAAAAATGTTTAATGAGCCTCTATAATTACATGTATAATGCATGTGCTAAAAACTATTCCTTGTACAATCTAACTTTATACCAGTAGTTGATAATTGGTTATGGATTTCATGGAGCTGGAAGTTAATTAAGGAGGAAATCCAGTTGAAAAATTTATATGAAGTAAACAAATTTCCATCAAATTGGAGTTTATTGTCACAGTGTTAGCATAGAGATTAAATTAGGACAATGCAATATTGGTAAACAAGTAGACAACTCATCTTCTGTATGTTAATAGATGTAACATTTAAAGCCTCCTTTTTTGCCAATGTTTCATGCCAAATTGATTGGAATCTTATAGGACATCCTTATTGTATTCCTTGTGAAGCATTAGTTTGGAAACAAATACAGGATTAGTGTGGGATATATGGCTTGATTATTCTTCCAAGGGACAATTTTTTCTTCTGGGGACATTTCTTTTTCTGCAGGAATTTTTTACTTTTTCTGTGGGACATTTCCCTCCATTTTGTTGAAAATTAATACTACAGTCTCGGTATATCATTGTTACTTGGGTAGCAATTCTAGCAGTGCTGGATTTTATGTTATCACTGTCATCCAACCCCTTTTAGATTCTGGATGAAATTGTTTTGCTTGAACCTTTAATTAGATCACATTAATTTTGAGAATAGAATTTAGCATGAAAATTGAATACCTGTGCCATAGAGGTCCACTGGTTTATAAAATCTTGAGGCGGCTTCGTTTAAATTCACGTGTTTCCTGAAATTTCTTGATATGTTCTGTGCAGCTGAAAAGAGTAAGGTGTTTCAGTATCTATATTCATCTATTGCTTCAATAATTATATGATTCCATTATGTAGGTTAGGCATTAATTCAGAAATTCTCATTGACATTTCTTGTTTTCAGATTAGAAAGATGAAGGGGCTGAAACAGAAGAAAGCTCACTTGATGGAAATTCAGGTCAATGGTGGAGATGTCGCGGCAAAGGTTGATTATGCCTACAGCTTTTTCGAGAAGCAAATTCCTGTTGATGCTATTTTTCAGAAGGATGAGATGATTGACATCATTGGAGTGACAAAAGGCAAGGGCTATGAAGGTGTTGTTACCCGTTGGGGTGTTACTCGACTTCCCCGCAAAACCCACCGAGGTCTTCGCAAGGTGGCCTGTATAGGTGCATGGCATCCTGCTAGGGTTTCGTTCACAGTGGCCAGGGCTGGGCAGAATGGTTACCACCACCGAACAGAGATGAATAAGAAGATTTACAAGCTGGGGAAGGCAGGTGATGAGTCCCACATGGCCATCACTGAATTTGACAGGTTAGTCATCCTTAAAATTTCTCACATATATTCATATTATTAACCCATATGGGCATTAATACAGCAATCAACCTAATTTAGTAAAGTGAGGCAGCCATTTTCTTTGTAGAGTCTATCGTATAGGTGCTTCACAGTGTTTCAGTGAGTATTTTGTAAATCGTAAGTAGCTTGTAAATCATAAGAGGCAAAAGCTTCAAGCCTCTGCTTATTCAAATATCAGCTATCATGTTATACAATTTATTTATTTATTTCCCACCACACTCCATATTAATTTCTCCTGGCTTGAAGATATTTAAGGAATTAACTAAAATTGCTAATTTCATTAATATCCACTGTCACTGTTGTTTATTATCCAGTCAGTATTCTTGGGTTGTGGTTATCAGACCAGCGAGTACGACTGGCCTCTGATAGGAGAATTGAAAAAGTAGATAGTGGTAACAAAATGTTACATGGTCTCGGACCAGTGTTCTGAGTGTAACAACTATGTTTCTTTCCCAATAATGTGATTTTCTGTAAACACCTAATTTCATATTTTCTTACTGGCATATTCTGCATCACTTTATAATAACCTTTCATTTAGTTACTGCCATGCTGTTAAGAATGATTGTTCATGGTTCTAACTAAAACTGAACTTCATGTGCAGGACTGTGAAGGATGTAACCCCAATGGGAGGCTTCCCGCATTATGGTGTGGTGAAGGATGATTATGTGTTGATTAAGGGTTGCTGTGTTGGCCCCAAGAAGAGAGTTGTGACCTTGAGGCAGTCGCTGCTGAAGCAGACTTCTCGGCTGGCAATGGAGGAGATCAAGCTCAAATTCATCGACACCTCTTCTAAGTTTGGCCATGGCCGCTTCCAGACCACAGAGGAGAAGGCCAAATTCTATGGAAGGCTCAAGGCCTAGGAATTAGGCAAGAATCTTGGATGTCACCTGTGACCAGTCTATTGTTTGAGTTTTAAGCGCAGGCAGCAAAAAAATTGAACTGTACTTGTTTCATTTCTATTTTCATTAGCGGGCGTGTTTGGATGTAAGGAATCACAGTGAAGTGAGGAAGTGGGGAAGTATAATTGCTCATTTTCCTATCTATCCAAACACCGGAAAAGGAAAATAAGAAAACCACCATTTCCCTTTTTCATCTCTCTTTTACACAACCATTTTCTCACTTCCAGAGTGCTACAGTTAATTTTGTGGTCATGTAAATCTCATTTATAATAAGTTATAGCATAAAACAGTTAATTTTATGGTCAAGTAAATCTCACTTGCATTCTAATTACAATCTATTTTTTATTTTTCTTAATTAATTTTTATTTTAATATTATTTTGCGGTCAACTTTGTGGTCAACTTTTCCACTTCCACTTTTCATTACCATCCAAACACCGGAAACGACAAAACATTTTTCAAACCACACTTCCCAACAATCATCCAAACACCAGAAAACTTACTACTCATTTCCCTTTTTCCTAAAGGAAATAAATCTTACTTCCTACTTCCTCACTTCACACCAATTCCTTAAATCCAAACAGACCCAGCAAGGAAAAGTAGTTGTTTTCTGCTAGTCTGTTTGTATGCTCTGAATGTCTATTCAAATCTTAATAATCGAGTTTGTTGGTTGCATTTGTCCAAGTTAATCTTAGGGTCTGTTTGGTTGTCGTAACTGACCGTAATTCGTAGTTGTAATTGTTAAAGTCTTTTATAATTGTAAATGAGTTACATGTATGTAAATTTTATGGTGTTTGGTTGGTAATATAATTATAAAGTGGGTAAGTGTATTGTACTTTTACGGTGTTTGGTTGTCGTAATGTATAAGTCGTAAGTGAAAAAGTTGACCACAAAATTAATTATTTGGTGATTTTAAAAGTTTTAATATTGCAAATAAATATTAAAAAAGTTAAATATTAAAAAATTTTAATATTAATATAAAAAAATAATACAAATTTGTATGACCACAAAATTAACTGTATCTGAGCTGTAAGTGAGTGGTAACTGGGTTATAAGTGAGTGTTAGTTGAGTTACGTAAGTCTTTTACGAATTACGGTCTAAACAAACGCCGTAGTTATAACTGGGTAGTAAGTCATTTACGAATTACGGAGTTTTACGCGAAACAAACGGCCCCAAAAATCACTATGGGAAGATACTTTGATGTTGATAATTGATATTTCGTTGGTTACTGCTGTAATCTGTGTTCATGCTTTAGCTTTCCTTTGCTTTGCTGCAAATAAGCTTTTACAGTCCTTTGGTTGGCTTTGGTGTCTAGTCTCATTATTCATGGAGTGAAATTTTTTGAAAAGACTCTTTATTATATATATAAGGTTGGCTTTGGTTTCTAATCTCATTCTTCATGGAGTGAAATTTTTTCAAAAGAGACTCTTTTATATATATATATATATATATATATATATATATATATATATATATATATATATATATATATATATATATATATATATATAGGGTAAAGTGTACCTAGTAGGTCTCCTTAGATTACAATCTAAGGAGGAGGCTTAAAATCCTAACATTTCAAAATTTTTTTCACAATCCGACCGCATATTATCATCTTCATGTTCTAAGATGTACATATATAAAAAATCAAATGATTTGAATTTCGTTTTCTTATTGATCTAATCGTTCCATTTTGTTTTAATATTTGAACCAAAGAAAATAGAGTAAACGAACCCAAAATCACTTGATTTTTTATATGTATACATCTTAAATCATTAAGTTGATAATGTGCGGTCGGATCGTGAAATTGTTTTTGGGATGTTGGAGTATTAAGCCTTCTCCTTAGATTGTAATCTAAGGAGACCTACTAGGAACACTTTACCCATATATATATATATAGAGAGAGAGAGAGAAATGTAAATCAGCTGACACAGGAGGCAACTCTCTCTTATGTCGCACTCAAAAATTAATTTTTCGAGTGAATTTTCAAGATCTGACCGCACATTATCATCTTCATATTCTAAGATATACACATATAAAAAATCAAGTGATTTGAAGTTTGTTTACTTCATTTTCTTTGAGTTCAAACATTAACGGTTTTTTAACAATAGAACAAAATGGAACGATTAGATCAATAAGTAAACGAACTTCAAATCATTTGATTTTTATATATGTATATCTTAGAATATGAAGATTTTTTATACATTTCTCTATATTGATAATGTGCGGTCGGATCTTGAAAATTTACTCGGAAAATACGATTTTTGAGTGCGGCATAGGAGGGAGTTACCTCCTGTGTCAGCTGATTTACATTTCTCTCTCTCTCTCTCTATATATATATATAGAGAGAGAGAGAGAGAGAGAAATGTAAATCAGCTGACACAGGAGGCAACTCTCTCCTATATCGCACTCAAAAATCAATTTTCCGAGTGAATTTTCAAGATTCGACCGCACATTATTATCTTCATATTCTAAGATATACACATATAAAAAATCAAGTGATTTGAAGTTTGTTTACTCCATTTTCTTTGGGTTCAAACATTAACGGTTTTTTAACAATAGAACAAAATGGAACGATTAGATCAATGAGTAAACGAATTTCAAATCACTTGATTTTTTATATATGTATGTTTTAGAATATGAATATGATAATGTGCAGTCGGATCTTGAAAATTCACTCGGAAAATATGATTTTTGAGTGCGACATAGGAGGGAGTTGCCTCCTGTGTCAGCTGATTTACATCTCTCTCATATATATATATATATATATATATATATATATATATATATATATATATATATATATATATATATATATAGAGAGAGAGAGAGAGAGAGAGAGAGACTTGTGTCCTTATAAAAGGATTTGAGCTTGGATTCTTTTCACTCAAATTCAACCTTATAAAAATCCACTCCTTTAAAGTTGATCTATATTATTTCAAATATGTATAAATCAAAAATCAAGTGTTTTTAATACTTTTTATTCATCCATCAAGAGGCGCAAAATGGACGGCCGAAGAGGCGCAAAACGGACGATCGAAAATAGTGAGATGGTGAGATTTATGTCTTTAGACATACAAATTCTCGATCCGACTATTTCATTATGATCTAAACATTTAAAACCTCTACAAACTAATTTTATTAGGTTTCAAATGTTCTACACCGTTAAACTAACCAACTTACTATTTAGGCCGTTTGTTTTTCTCATACTTGATGGATGGCAAAAAGTATTCAGAGAGCACCGCTGTGATGAGCCGTTCACAGCAGTATAGTGGAGTGATTTGATGAACACTTCTCTTCTTTGTCAAGTAATTCCTTAGATCCATTAGAGGGGATCGAAGAAACCAACCCTGAGTCTCTGAGGACGAGGACTTTTTAGCTCCTTTCTGACCCTAACCGTCGAAGAACAAATATTAACCTTGCGTCGCAACTCCGAGATGCAAGTCTCAGGGGCGCAGTGTTCAGAAACGCAGAGTTCACGTTCTGTAAAACAAATGCGGCTCTCGCGTTTTGACTTTGAGACGTGGGTCTCGTGCCTCTGCTGATAAGAGACGCGGATCGCGTTGCTGATTGTCGCGTTTGTCTAGCGTCACTTGAGAGACGCAGACTTCATGAGTCCTGCGTTTACTAGTAGAGACGCAGGTCTCGTGTCTCTGAGAAAAGACGCAGACTTCGCGTTGCTGATTATCGCATCTGTGAGGTAGGGTCTCAGAAATGCGAGCTTCTCCAGCTCTGCGTTTTGGTATCCAGACGCAAACTTCACGCGTGTGACACAGTTCAGAAGGGACGCGACCTTGAGCTTCGCGTCCTGTATCCGTCGTTCATATGACTTTTCCAGTTTCTTCCATCTGTTGTCGACGTGCGCGATGCCTTTGTTGACGTTCAGCATTCCGGTTACGCTTCACGGGTTGTTGGGGATCCCTGGTAACCTGGAGCTGAGGAAGAGGAAGGGCGTGGAAAGATTGGCCTTCAACGACATTGGCTTCGTGGGTCTCGTGGGAGACGTTGAAGCGGGCCACGCGCATGACACGACCACAAATAGCCCTGTTTGCGCAGGCCATCTTTGGGGAAGCCTCCGAAAAGACTTGAGAGCGGATCTCTGAGGAGACCCTGCAGTACTGTCTACCACCCTAGGCTCTTGGAGCCAGAAGAGAGAAACTCTTCATACTTTGCCTGGTCGAATTTCATAACGAGTGACTCGACCGTTTTTTCTATGAAATTGACGTCACATTGCGCCACAACTTGCTCATAGTAGAGAAAGTAGTCCCCAACGGAGTTCCCATCTCTTGTACGAGGAGGAAAGTTGAAAGTGTGTTGCAAAATTTTCTTAAATCAATGAAAAATTCAACAACTCAAAATTCTAACTACAAGAGTGAGAAGATACTTAAGCTAAGATCCCCTCTTTATTTAAGGCTGGGTTTTTTGCGCAGCGATGAAAAGTGATTCTTATTTTTCGTTGACTGGGTGAACGTCAAGCTTTTCTGAAAATCTTCTTCTAGGATCACTGATAGAGCAGCATAACTCCTATCCAATGAAATCTCAAAAACTTAGGCAAAAACTTGAACTCAGCAAGTTGGTAGAAAAGTTTAACTCTTTATAAATATTCCTCAGCTGAAAATTTTGACTCCTCTTCAATAGCAAATTGAGCTATTTATAGGGGTTTCATAGGTAAAACTGTCCCCTAAAAATCCTCCATAATGGGGGTTAACTCTCCTCATTATGTGAGTAGTACTTGACCCAGTAATGAGAGTAGTTATAACTGAGACGTAGTGCTTCTCTGCAGTTGGAACGCGGGCTTGAGCTCTGCATTTAGCCGTTGAGGTCAAGCTGGATGCGGGTCTTGAGTTTCGCGTTTGAGTGCTGCGGTGGTGTAGAAACGCGAGCTTCAAACTCTGTGTCAAGTTCGCGTCTAAGACGTGGGCTTCAAGCTCTGTGTCCAAGTACTGAAGTGGTGTTGAGACGCGGACTTTAACTTCTGCGTCTTGACATTTATAGTGGTATTGAGACGTGGGCTTCGAGCCTTGCGTCTTGGCTCTGCACGAATGGCTTTGATTTTCTCGCGTCTGAAGTATGGACCTTCTTATCTGATGACTTGTCTTCAGTGATTTTTAGCCAATCTACAACTGCAATAGATCTATTTATTTTCAAAAAATTGCGAGATCAATTTATTTCTGATGACAAATGAAAAATTTGCGAAGTAATTTGTGAAATTTTAAAAAGATTTAAAAGAGTAACAAGATTATTTTCTGGGATTTATTATCCCACGACTGGTTTGATAATTTACAATTAAGCGAAATTACTGAAGTGTTTTCTATATACTGGGATGATTTGTTGCTTAAAGATATTATTTCTCCTATAAAGGAAAAGTTCAATAAATATTTAAAAAAATTTCTTTTATATTTTATTTTGCCACTATTATGGATCCTTGTATTCAGTTTGAAGGATATAAATATTTACTTGAAATTTTTTATGAGAAAATAAAATATACTGATTCTGCCCTAGTATAGATAGATATTGAGAATTTTATAAATAATTTGTATTATCTTTATGAAACACAATTTGAAAATAAACAATCTAATTCATCCCAACCTGCATCTTCATTACATAGACGTAGAAGCTCTTTATTATCTGATTTATTATCAACATAAAAAAGATCAACAAGCTCTGATACATTACATGAGCTTCATTATTATACGATTCGTGCCATAACTCCTGACATTGATGCAGACTTAGGATTTGAAAATTTTAATATTTTGGCCTGGTGGAAATCACAAAAATTAACTTATCATGTACTTTTCATTATAGCACATGATTTACTAATCCTCCTGCCTCCACAGTAGTATTGGAATCTACTTTTAGTACAATTGGTCGAGCGCTGACTGCTACGATGAACCATTTGGCGTCAGAAGCCATCGAGATAATCATTTATGGGAAGGATTGGCTAGATGCGAAGACGAAAAGTCAAAATAAATTAGTCGAAGAAGTCATTGAAGACTCTCCAGAAGATAATTGAAGAAATGAAGATCTACAATATTGAAGACTTTTAATTTGTATTTATGAAAAATAAAATATTAGAAGACTTGTAATTTCTAAATATGAATGATCAATTCTAAATTTTTTAATCTTGATCTTCAATTGTATTTGTATCAATTTATCTATTACATTTAATTATCAATAAAAAATTTAACATTTGCATTTCATAATTTGTAGCAAATTTGTCAATTTTTGTGGATTTTTTATTAAAAATTTTGGGATTTTTAATATTTTTTGGAATTTTTAATAACTAGTTAAAGATTTTTTATTTTTTAATGACCGACACAGATCGGCAGGGCCCGGGCAGAGCCTTCTGTTATTAGGCGACCGGTGCGGGTTGGCTCGATCCGGGCCCTGGTCTAGCGGGACCGGCCCCGGCCCGAGCCGGGCCAAGCCCGACCTTTTTCACATCCCTATGGGGGATCAACATTCACCCATTTATTCTCATAGAACTTGAAGCCCCTTCAATGTCATCCTAAAGCCGCACAGTTAAGAAAGATGGGACTGTGTGCTTGGTGGATCCTATGATCAGTTTCGGCTCCGGGCACTGTGGGTTTGTTATGACATAACCCGTGATACCATACTTACTATAATAACAATAGTTGAGAGATACTGAGATCCCTATCGACGACCTCAAGCATGTCATGAGATCGATTATCTTGAGCACACAAGATGAACATTAAAAAATACAATAAGAAAAACACACAATTTAATGTGGTTCGACCCAAACTTGACTTATGTCTACGGGTAGAGCACTTGAGAGAGCTTTATTAATAAACTTGATACAAAGATATCTAATCTTCCTCTCGATCCCATAAGAGTATTCACCTCCACCTTGAATTTAAGCCTAGATTACAAGAGTATACCTTCTCTCTAAGTACACCTTTACTTTGCTCCTCTATTTTTGACTTTTTAGGGCCTTCTTGACTTTTTAGAGCCTTACATTATTGTTCACCATAATTTTATTTTTCTTTTCTGCTCCACTTAAATTCTAGATTACAACTTTTATTTATAGGATTTTATAATACAACTCCTATTTGGACTATGAGATGATCTTGGTGATTGAATACTTGAAAAATCTTGATCAATCCTATTTGAAATTGATCTTCTTGATCTAAAAAAATTCTAGACCTTAAACTTTAGAAACAAGCCTTTATTGAATCGAATTTGAATCCTATTTGAACTTCACCAGAAGAGTGAACTCACAGGCGCCTAAAAAGGAAACTGGTTATGCAAAACCGCCTTGATTAGACCAATTATCATTTGGACTAGTCGACTAATCCCTTCCCTTAGTCGACTAATAAAGCTTATTAGTCGACTATTGTATAATACTTCCTCTCTGTATTTGCCTATTAGTTGACTGATACTTCTGATTAGTTGACTATACAGTCGACTAACCTATCTTGTTCTGCTTCTTTTATTCTCTCTAAGTCATCTTCTCCAACTTGATTGGATCTCCTTGGACCATCATCTCTTCTTGAAAATAAGATAAAATCCTAATACTCTCCACCTTGACTTGCTTTTCAAGCCTTTAGCAAAACATCTTGAGATTTTGGATTACTACCTTGATTATTTCCTTAATTGTAACCGTACTTTAACTCTTACCTCCTCTCCCCGGGGCCTTTGGTTGTTTAACACCACGCCTTAGGCTATCTCGGGTCTTACCCGAATGTACCCTTTCTTCAGTCATCCTGCAATAATTAGACCCATTGAAGTTTTTCTTGAAACTTCGCCTCGAGTGAACTCTCTTCAAGCTTTTCATTGAAATTCCTTAACCTAGTTTCATTCTCTTAGCTTGCATTGCATCACGCTGCCACCAGCAAATTCCGCTTTGTGAACGACTTTCCAGACATGGGCCCCCGTCGATTTTGAGGCAATCCGCCTCTAATTCTGCCATCATCTCATCAACTTTACATGAACATTGTCAAGGACTTATCGTGCCATAGTCTTCCGCTAATCACTTAGTGACGGTCCACCTTCCATCGATGTTTTAATCTTGAGACTTACCGTTTTCACATAACTGCTATGGTTTCATCGGGCCTTCCCGTCACACACTGCCAAGATCTTTTTCCATCAAATATGGCTATCATCCACCATAGTATTGATGTTTGCCAGATCTATTACTCTACTATAGATGATCTTCAAACCTGATAGATTCACCAATGTCTGCAATAATCTCACAATGTCACGATTAGTCCGTCGTAACTTTGAGCGTGATCTCTGTCGATTTTTTTAACCAATCTATACAGAACTTGCAATAGATATCAGAATCTTTTCGATCTGCACCTACCAATACATCCAGAACATTGAAAAACATAGGGTTTGACACCTTGATTGTCTGAATCCGATTACTACGATCTACCTTTCGATTAATCTCGTTCATTGATCGTCCTCATCACCCTCCATTGTTTTTCCTTTGACTTGCTGCAGCAGCGAGCCTCCATGAAATGTCTTATGCGATGCCTCCACGAACTTATTGAGCTCATCTTGTCGTTCGCTATTGGCGATGATCCAATTATCACCTCCGCGTCTACCGTGTTCAGATCTGAGCATTATTGAGTCTTGACGACTGCACTTTGATCAATATACTCCAAAACTCATCGATCTTTTTACCTTAGAACAAATCTGAACTTTTTTTGTTGTCTTCTTCATCTTGATGCCTCCGCCAAACTCCATCGACTCGACATCTTCTTTTTCATCTAGAGTACTTGCGTCTTGAATGAACACCATCAGTTCTGATACTAATTGTTACGTGCATAACCTGACATAATATACTTACTATGATACCAATAGTTGAGAGATATGAAAATCCCTGCCGATGATCTCAAGCACGTCATGAGATTGATTATCTCGAGCACATAAGATTAATATTAAAATATACAAGAAGAAAATACATAATTTAACGTGGTTCGACCCAAACTTGGCCTACGTCCACAGGGAGAAAACTTGAAAGAGTTTTATTAATAAACTTGATGCAAAGAGATCTAATCTTCTTCTTGATCCCACAAGAGAATTCGCCTTCCCTTTGAATCACGTCTACATTCCAAGAGTATACTTTCTATATATGCACCTTCATCTTGCTCATCTCTTTCTTGAACTTTTAGGGCCTTCTTGACTTTTTAGGGTATAACATTGTTGTTCACCACAACTTTTTCTTCTCTTCTGCTCCACTTAAATCTTAGATTACAACCTTTATTTATAGGATTTTACAATACAATTCCTATTTGGATTATGATATGATCTTGACCATTAGATACTTGAAGAACCTTGATCAATCTTATTTGGAGCTGATCTCCTTAATCTAGAAGAATTTTAGACCCTTAAACTTTAGAAACAAATCTTTATTGAATAGAATCTGAATTCTATTTGAACTCCTCTAGAAAAGAAAACTCGCAGGCTTTTGAAAAGAAAACTGCTCATGCAGAACCGCCTTGATTAGTCGACTTATTATTCGGACTAGTCGACTAATCCCTTCTATTAGTGAACTAATAAAACTTATTAGTCGACTACTGTATAATACTTCCTCTTTGTATCTCCCATTAGTCGACCAGCACTTCTGATTAATCTACTAATGATCTTATTAATCGACTAACTTATCTTGATCTACTTCTTTTCTTCTTTTCAAGTCGTCATCTTTTTCAAGTTGATTGGATCTTCTTGAACAATCATCTCCTTTTGAAAACAAGAAAAAATCATAACAATGGTGGTAGTGCGACACCATGTACTGATCGCTCAAGCAATTCAAGCTCTTCAGGTATCCAGACTCCAGTCTGAGCACCCGCAAGAGCAACTCAAATGCCACGTCGGATGCTTCTAGTACCTTCTCTCGGTGCTCCCACATGGCCTCTCTCCAGCACAGATTCAATAATCAATGAGTATAATTATATATTCTCTTGGGCAAGATTGTTCTTATCAATAACGACATTTTTAAAAAAAAAAAAATCCAATTTAAAAAATAATTCTAAAAATCAACTTCTCCTAAAAGTATTTTAAAAAACAGAGTTCTGACACGCCATGTCGCGGCAAGATGTTTTGCCATGTCGGCGTGGTGCCCGCACTGGCAGAGGCATTTTTTTCTTCACGCAGAGTTGCAACCGTGGACGAAGCTTATATTTGTTTAGCTATATAGTTCTTTGTCCGGGGTTATCAACCCCGAACAAAGTTTTTTTTTTTTTATTTTAATTTTGACTTTGTCCGTAGTTGCCAACTCCGGACAAGCCTTTTTTATTTTTTTTCCTTTTTGATTTGTCCAGAATTGTCAATCCCGGACAAAAAAACTTTAGTCAAACAAAGCACCCTTGGGTTTTTTACCCAAGTGTTTTTTGCCCGCAGTTGCCAACCCCGGACAAAGACTTGGGGTTGGCAACTCCAGACAAAAAACACTTGGGACAAAACCCCCAAGGGTGCTTTGTTATGCTACTACTTAGGTCTTAAACCAAATAGCTAAGTAGTAACATTAATAATTTATGCTTTGGGACATGCCCATTTGATTAGAGAAGCTTTAAATATTTTGCACACAAAGCCAATTTCATGTTTAAGGAAGCCATAGCAACGCTCTATGAATAATGCATGATAATAATGCATTAGAAACCCTGATGTAAAAACTATTCTAACACATAGGTTCTTTTGTATATATAACATCAAAATATTGTTAATTTTGTGCTGAATGTTAAAAAAAACGCACACACATATATATACCAGTGTTAAAGGTTTAGTATTTTGCAAACTATTCAGGAAACCAAAAAATCTCATTTAAGGGAGTGTTTGGCTGCAAGGAAGTGGGCGGAAGTAAGGAAATAGGGAAGTATAATTGCTCACTTCCCTATCTATCCAAACACCGGAAAAGAAAAATAAGAAAACCCTTTTTCCTTTTTTTCTTCTCTCTTTTACACTACTATTTCCTCACTTCCAGAGTGCTACAGTTAATTTTGTGGTCATGTAAATCTCATTTGTAATAAGTTGTAACATAAAACAGTTAATTTTTTGGTCATGTAAATCTCACTTGCACTCTAATTACAGTACATTTTCTTAATTAATTTTTATTTTAATATTATTTTGTAGTCAACTTTGTGGTCAACTTTTTCACTTCTATTTTTCATTATCATCCAAACACCGGAAAAGACATAATATTTTTCAAATCACACTTCCCAACAACATCCAAACACCGGAAAACTTACTAACCAATTCTCAAGTTCCAAAGAGAACTATTACCACTTCCTCACTTCCTTACTTTCTCACTTCCACCCTTAACCAACCACCATTATGACCATTAATATATATCTAAATTGGCATGGGGTTTAAATCAATAGAAATTGATAGCTTAAATTCCAAATTAACGCAATTAATCTTTCAAAACAAGCATGATTATATATAATATTAGAGCCATTCATCACTCAACAATCAGCAAATAGGCCTGACATGACAAAATAGTAGTCCATAAAGAGTGAGAGAATTTTTGAGCCAAAGGATGCAACCAATCATAGTATCAGAATAAATTTTCCTCGAGAAAATATACATTTTTTGGAGCAAAAAAAAAGTCTTGTGCATTGTATCTCTGTGAGAGCCCTGACTGTGCTGTGTTTAATTAAACAAAAGAGTTTCTAGTCATGAAAAGAAATCCCTCATTAATCAAACAAGTTCGGTCTTTTCTCGACTTTTATCCAGAATCCAAACCTCATCACGGACCAAGTGTTTTTCTTTTGTGATGGGACTGACACCGATCGAGAACCCCCATGGATGCAACCGAACAAAAACTGCACTTTGCAACCTAAACGTGCAAGTTAAAACTTGCTGGTCCGGTTACACGATGCATTTACTGATACAAAAAAATAATAAAATTTTTTATACCGGCTAAAAAATTTTTAGCTCGGATTGCAATTGCCGAAGGACATTAGGGAGAGAGGAGATATAGTAGATAAAAAGATATCGAAAGAGTTTTTTAAACTCATCGAGAAAAATAGCCTAGAGACTGGAAGCCAAGAGGAGCGAGAACGGTACTTGAAGCAGGCCAAGACAGAGCCCGATCGACCGCCTGGTCGACCAGTGTGCACGACGTGCACATGCATGGCCCGGTCGACTGCCCGGTCGACCATGGTAAGTAAGCGGTCGACCGACTGAAAGACATCTGTTCTCAGTTGGTCCTGGTCGACCGGGTCGGTCGACCGAGGACAAGAGTCGGTTAACCGGCAGGTCGACCGATAGACGCGTTCTGTTTTCCTTTCTAGATTCGGACTCTTTTTCTATTTTGGGGTCGAATCCAATTGGGGTTTCCTAAATCCCTGAGACTCTCTGACTATAAATATGGGTTAGAGCCCTCATGAATTGTATCCCACTGAAAATCTTCCTTGGAAATTCCTTGAAGTAAGGAACAAGTTGTAATTGATTGTTGAATCAATAAATCTCTTTCTCGCTTGCCCGAGGACGTAGGCAAATTGCCGAAGCTCCTTAAATACTGTGTTAGCTTGCTATCTTCCTTATTTCTCTGTTTTTGATCGTGTGGGTACTTCTCTGCTGCATCTATCTCTATCAGTAGATTTCTCATTGGTTATTGCCTCGCGCGCAATAAGTGGTATCAGAACATCCTAGGTTCGTTGTGGGATCGTGTTTCGATTCCAAGGGCCATCAGTTGCTGTTTGGTGGAGATCATGTCGATCTCGAAGCAGCGTTGTGACTGTTTGTGAGATCGTGTGTTGATCTTAAAACATCGTTTATATTGCTCAAGGAATCGAATTTGGAGGAGCAGATCGCTTCGGAAACTCTTTGAGGGTTTCACTTTGATGTAAATATCCTATCTTTATCTAGTTTGTTTGATCTAACTCCATTTGTTTTTCACACTGTTTAAGGAATCAGTTAAGAAGATGGCTGGAGATAGTACTTCTATGGTGAAATTCATGAACCCACATCCATTAAGGATTGATGTGGTGAACGGCAAGAACAACTTCGGTATGTGGAGATGTGAGGTGATGGATGCATTGATAATATCAAATCTCAAAGACATTCTACGGTTGGAGAAAAAACGTGATTCTACTACTGAAGAGGATTGGGACAAGATGAACTGAACGGCGTGTGACTTGATAAGGTCTTGTTTGACACAAGATATCAAGTATCATGTGTTGCATGAAATATCTGCATAGCTGTAGGAGATCCTAGAGAAAAAGTATCTGATGAAAAGTATCGAATCACGGTTGCAGTTGAAGAGAAGGCTTTATCGTTTCCAGATGAAGAGAGGATGCTCCATTGACGAACACATGAATAGCTACACAAAGATTCTTACAGACCTAGTTAATGTGGATGTGAAGATCGATGAAGAGGATAAGGTGGTAATTCTATTGAATTCTCTTCCTGAAGAAGAGTATGAGACCTTCACTCTTATCCTGATCAATGGAAAATAATCACTTAACTACAATGAGGTATCTACTGCTCTTGTGAATTAGGAAGTAAGGAGGCAAGACAGACTGTCTTTTTCTGGGAGCACAACAACAGAGGCATTGGCGGTAAGAGGTAGGAGTTTCAATCGGAAGGGCAGAGGTGATCATGGGAGATCAAAGTCCAGATCAGGATTCAGAGATATGAATAAAAATCAGTGCGCTTATGCAAAAAGTTAGGGTACTAGAAGATTGATTGTCTAAAGGCCAAAGGTAAGAAGAAGGAGTCAAAGACTGAGGCAAATCACGCACAGGTGGTCAATACTCATGACAGTACTTCACAGGCGGATGGATCAGACTTAGACTTATTGATATTCTCTTTCTCTGTTACTACTCCTACTATTGGTTACTCAGATAATTCTGAGTGGATCTTAGATACAGGATCTACCTATCATGTGTACCCGAACAATAACTGATTTTTTAGCTTTAAGAAGCTAAATGGATGTTTCACTGTCATGGGTGATGATCATCCATGTAATGTGAAAGGGATAGGTACAGTCTGTGTCAAGATATTTGATGGGATAGTACAAGAATTGAAAAAAGTGAGGTATGTACCTCAACTCAAAAAGAATCTTATCTCAGTTGGTGCTTTGAAAACGTTGGGTCTTGTGGTATGACGGTGTTCTCAAGATGACTAAAGACTCAATGGTGGTTATGAAGGGCGTCCGCCGGAACAATCTCTATTACTTAAAGGGTAGTACACTTACAGGTCAGTGTAGACTTCTATTTCTTCAGATGATGTTTGCACACAGGTCTGACAGATGAGGCTCGGACGCGGAGGAGAAAAGTCTTTGCCAGCTCCAGTAAAGAAGGGATCATTGGAAGGTGCATCTACTTGTGACTTGGAATTAGGTGAACACGACGTTCTGGAAAAGAAGAAGGCAAAATTCAGCACCACTACTCACCACTCGGAATGTCTTCTTGATTGTGTTCACGTAAGTATTTGGGGACCTGTTAAAATTGCATCGCTTGGAGGTCATAGGTATTTTGTCTCTTTTATTGATAACTTATCTAGGCATTGTTGGATATCTCATGAGACAAAGGTGTGAATTCCTAGGTATGTTGATGAAGTGGAAAGATATGATGGAGAAACATACTGGTAGGAAGATCAAGGAGTTACAAATTGGTAATGTTGAAAGATACAAGAATCAATTCCTATGATTTGGCCAGAACACTGGTATTAGTACCCACTTCACAGATGGAATACATGAGTTGGCTAAGGAGATCAACCGTTCCTTACTGGAGAAGGTTCGTTGTTTGTTGTCTAATACACAATTAGACAAATTGTTTTGAGCTGAGGCGATTGTGTATGCTAGCCATCTCATAAATGAATTATCATCGACTGCGATAGGAGGTAAAACTCTACTGGAAGTTTGGTCTGAGAAAGCTGCTCAAGATTAAGATTTGCTGCGGGAATTTAAAAGTCTGGCCTACTTTAGTGCCAAAGATGGCAGGGTGAACCCGCGAGCAAAGAAGTTTGTGCTTTTGGGTGTCAAAAGAAATATGAAAGGGTACAGGTTGTGGAACCCCGAAAACAAGAAGATTGTGTTAAGTCAGCATGTCACATTTGATGAGACTTCATTGTTGAAATCTATCGTCTCTCAGCAGGTGGAGAGAACGAAGACCAAGGAAGTATCGCAGGTGGGTGGAGGTTGATGCTACTCCACCAACTCTAGTTGGTTCAGTATCAGTGAGGACTTTACCGGATGTGACACCAGCTGAAGATCATGTAGCCAGTCTTGATGCTGAACATGTTGAAGACATTAATGAGAATGTCGAATTATTTGCAACCATTGGAACCAAAATAAAATCACTGGGTAAAGAAGCATGAATCTCAAGCTTGTGATCGCGACAAGCTCAAGTTGAAGACCGTTGTTCTCCATGACGGTAGTAAGGAGGTTCATATGACTCAGCCAGTTAGGTTTGCTGCTGAAGATTCAGTCACAAGTGCTTGAACTTGATGGAGCTCATTTCAATGAACTACGGTTGGCTTGATCCCTTGGGTAAGGTACGTAAGCAGACGTAAAGGCACAGTCATTTGGTGATGCAACTCGTATGAAGCTATTTGGTGTATTTGGGTTGTCGAAAAGCTGATTGGGACTTCACATAGAGGTGAAGAGTTAGACTTCACTTAGAGGTAAAAAGTTGTGATCTCGATGAACAGCTGATCTTCTGGTGAGAAGATGGTTGAGCTTGTATAAGGGAGTGTGCATCCAGTTTGTGGAAGCCGATGATGTTGTTTGGTGTGCTCTACTCAGATTTGGGTGGACCGTCTTGAGGACATATGGACTGGAAAGAGCTAGTCAGTTGGAGAGTCAGTGTTGCCTCATGATGGGTTCTTCTTGAGGTCATTTGGAAGATAGTTCCATTAAGTTGCTGAGTTGGAGACACGTTGGTTGACTCATATGGTATTTCTCTTTAGGTGGAGTAATGGGAAGGCATGTATGGTGCATTTCGTTTGGATAGCT
The DNA here is from genome assembly GCA_038442645.1 of Agave tequilana. Classification (NCBI taxonomy): domain Eukaryota; kingdom Viridiplantae; phylum Streptophyta; class Magnoliopsida; order Asparagales; family Asparagaceae; genus Agave; species Agave tequilana. The sequence goes on from JAVJIF010007150.1 coordinate 179,070, forward strand.
AAGCTGAAGTTAGAAGCTTACAATTGATATTGTAGTTTGGTGAGAGTTGCAGGTGGCAGCGACAAACTCAATTTGGATCTGGTGAGATCAGTGGAAATTAATTGTACGTGTGCTGGCGATTCATTTTGAAGGAACCGGTTTTGTCTGTTAGCCAAGTCGAGATCGTGTGTCGATTTCACCGAGATCTTGTGTTGATTTCGATCGGAGCGATCAAACCGAGATTGTGTGTCAATTTCACCGAGATCATGTGTCGAATTCGCCAGGTGTTCATTGGAGTTCGGCTCATATTTGAAAAAACTTCACCAAGGTGGTGACTTGTAGGGAGAGAGGAGATAGAGGAGATAAAAAGATATCAGAAGAGTTTTTAAACTCATTGGGAAAAATAGCGCAGAGACCGAAAGCCAAAAGGAGCGAGAACGCCACTTGAAGCAGGCAGGACAGAGCCCGGTCGACCGCCCGGTCGCAGGCATGGCCCGGTCGACCGCCCGGTCGACCGTGGCGAGTAAGCGGTCGATTGACGCGGTCGACTAACTGAAAGGCAGTTGCTCTCAGTTAGTCCCGGTCAACCGGGCTGGTCGACCGGCAGACGCGTTCTGTTCTCCTTTCAGGATTCAGACTCCTTTTCTGTTTTGGGATCGAATCCAATTGGGATTTCCTAAATTCCTAAGACTCTCTGGCTATAAATATGGGTTAGAGCCCTCATGAATTGTACACTCCCTTGGAAATTCCTTGAAGGAACAAGTTGTAATTGATTCTTGAATCAATAAAATCTCTCTTTCCCTTTTCCCGAGGACGTAAGAAAATTACCGAACTTCGTTAAATACTGTGTTGGCTTGCTTTCTCCCTTGTTTCTCTATTTTTGATCGTGTGGGTACTTCTCCGCTGCATCTACCTCTGTTGGTGGATTCTGCATTGGTTGTTGTCTTGCGCACAACAGGACAACCCGATAATACTTCAAAAATATGTCTGAAACGTGATTGTCTTGTTGGTTCAAAAGATAAAAATTCCTGAAAAAAAAGAACGCTAGAAACACGTCTCCAAAGAAAATTTTTTTAAAAAATACTATTGAAGAGAAAATAACTGATCAGTTTACAATTAATAAAAAAATAGTTCTAAAGAGACAAACACCTGAAGAAGCGCGTACGTCTGAAGAGATCTATTTGAATTATAAAAGTGCAAGAAAAAGCTGCGATAGAAAAATATTGTTAATAATGTATTTGCATATGCAGTCACTCACTCTAAATATTATAAAAAATATTGAGGACCCTAACAAAAAAATGTAGAAGAATGTCGACATGGAAATGATTGGCCAAAGTGAAAAGAAGATATCCAAACAAAAAGTAAATTCTGTGAAAATCGCAAAATTTTTGGACTAATATTCTGAACACCTGAAGGTGTAAAACCGTTGGATATAAATGGGTGCTTGTAAGGAAACATAATGAGAAAAATGAAATTGCGAGGTACAAAGCACAACTAGTAGCACAAGATTTCTCGCAAAAATCTGATATAGATTATGAAAAGACAGATTCTTCGTGATTGATGCAATCACATTACGTTTCTTAATTAGTTTGGCAGTCATAGAAAGTCTTAATATTATACTTATGAACGTAGTTTCTATATATCTATATGAATCACTGGATATTGATATTTATATGAGAATTTCTGAAAAATTTAAAATGACCGAAGTAGATTAACCAAATCTCATGACATGTATTCAATCAAGTTATAACAACTCTTATATAGATTAAAACAATTTGGAAGAATGTGGTATAATCGCCTTAGTGAATATCTCTCACGAGAAATATATATAAAATAAACCAATATACCCATGCATTTTTATTACAAAGTTTAAAAATGTGTCATTGTTGGAGTTTTTTTGCTCACCGAGCGGATGCTCACCGCTGCTCACTGCGCGCGGTGAGCAGTCCATCCGCGTGGGCCCCATCCCTCACTCGTTGGGGCCCATGCAGATGGACGGCTCATCGCGCGCGGTGAGCGGCCGCCCGGTGAGCAAAAATTTTTTCTCATTGTTGCAGTATGTGTTGATGATCTAACTCTTGTTAGAACTCTTTAAAAGCTTACAAAACTGTTGCTTATTTAATGAAGGAATTTGAGAAGAAAAATCTTGTGAAGACAATTTTGTCTAGAGCTGCAGATTGAACATTTACCAAATGTAATATTTATTCGTCAACCAACATATGTATAAAAAGTTTTAAAATATTTTTATATAGATAAAAAACATCCATTAAGTAGCCCTATAATTTGTTCGATCACTTGATGTAAAGAAAGATCATTTTCATCCTCAAGAAGATAACGAAGAGTTACTTGGTCATTAAGTATCATACTTAAGTGCAATTGGAGCTCTTATGTATATTACAAATAACACATGCTCTGAGATAGCTTTTACTATTAACCTATTAACAAAATTTAGCTCTGCTCTAACTCGAAGACATTGAAATGTTGTCAAGCATATATTACGTTATCTTCGTGGAACGACTGACAAGGACTTATTTTATTCCAAGAAAGTAAAGTTAGAAATAGTTGGCTTTGCAGACATTGGTTATCTTTTTGACCCACATAAAGATAGATCTCAAACATGATATGTATTCACTTGTAGTGGTACAATTATATCATGAAAATCTACAAATTAAACATTAGTTACTACTTTTTCAAATCATTCTGAAATATTAACACTACACAAAATAGATCTTGAATGTGTTTGGTTGCGCCCTATGATAAAACATATTCAAGAAACATGTGAGTTGTCTTCAATCAAAGATTTCCCGACATTATTATAGGAGAGGCGGAGCGAGGACTTGTCGATGATCCTGACCGTCGGCCTGGGCCCCTCGACGGCATTCAGGGCGACGGAGAGGAAGATCGCCGCCATCGGCTAGCCACACATCACTACCAGGGCCATGCTCTAGCTAAAGGAGACAGATATCAGGATTTTATTATTTCGAGAAAAAGAAAGAAAATAAAATAACTAACTTTTCTCTTTTGTGATTTTTTTTTTTAATTTAGGGTTTATTTAAGCGGGAGGTCTTGAGTTCAAATCTCAATGAAAGCAAGTTCATTTTTTTTAATTTTAAATACTAATTATGCATTATCTTCTTATATATATTTATATGTTTTTGTTCTTCACCCATACCTTATTTTACTTTAAATTCGCTTTTTCTCCCCCTATGCAAAGAATGGATGAGAGACCCATGTGCCATGTTGGTCTCTTGAATGTATAAGCACAGGCTAAACAATATTTTGGGGAAAATTAGGAAAGAGATTTGTACATGAGAGTAGACTCACTTAGGTTGCTCAGGACATAGAAAAGCTAGGAAAGATAATGTTTTTTTTTTTGGGGGACATCGATAATGGAATTGATAGATATCGATTGGAAGAATATTAATATAACTTACCTTATGCTGCTCTGTTACACATAAATTTTTTCAATCACCTCAATATCTAACATTAAAAATTAAATATTAAAATTAACGACATTTACAATTTATTAAATACATATGATTGCTTTAGACCCCGAACATATATGTACGTGGAAGAAAAAGAGGGGATCAAACGATAGGAATGAAACCCCGAGAGAATACAAAGCTTACTTTTATTTTGCGGAAATCTTTAGTTTTTTACTCAAAATCTCTTTCATCACTAAATATATCATATTTAATTTGGGGTTTTTAGATACATGCATCTCAAATCTTTAATATTTTGAAATTTATCCTCCAAGTCTTTAATTTCTAAATTTACCTTCCGTTAAGTTTATTAAAAGTACATTAAAAAAAAAAATCAAATTAACCTTTTCTCACCCCGACCTTGTCTTTTTAGTCAAACCCAACACAAACTCAATCAAATTATTTTTTTTTTATTAAACAAAATAAAGAAAAGAAGCAGCCCCAATCCTCTCTCTCTCTCTCTCTCTCTCTGTCTCTCTTAGTTTCATCCACACAAAGGAGAAGATAAGCACCACACAAGTTTCTCAGAAACTTTCCTTCATTCCATGGGCTCCACCAAAATCAGAGGAAACAGAGACCAATAGCCCCCTAAAACTAGTCTGAGTTGGCCCAAAAATTCCAGGACTTCGATCCAATATTAGATCAGAACTCAAGCAATCAAATTTAAATATTGAGGATCCTTGTCCAATAATTTTCGCTACTAAAATCATTTTAAAAAAACACAAATCTCTGTTTCTAGTTTCATTCTAGTTTGAGCACCCGCAAATATAAACAAGGTGAAAAAAAACAATCCCATGTACTTTTACAAAGCAATCTTTGTCAAAACAATCTCAAAGAAATAGCTTGAGCTTCATCAAGAATAACATAAACAAATCCAAAATTAAAATTGATTTGAACATTTCTGACATTAAAAACCTAGAACCACTTACAGTTACAACATGCAAAATCCTTATTAGCCATAAATTAACAGTGCCTAAATAAAAAGCCGAGTTGTACTATCGCTCTCCAGCCAAAGTTCCATCTGACACCATTGAGTCCTTAAGAACTAGGAAACTGATCACCATTTAGACCATCATTCATTGCTTATGTTTATCTGAACTGCCCACATTCATCTCCTGAAGGTTCAGCAGCAAATCATGCGAGTTCAACATCACTCGGTTGGATGAGTTCGCAACAGTATGAGCTATTTCTCTCACAGCTTCAATCTGTCTAAGAGCAAGAAATGCTGGATTGTTCGCTATTGCTTGACCAATAAGCAGGGCACTCTTAGCTTCACCCTGTTCTCAAAGAAGACAATGGAAACAAGAAGAGAGAAAAAATGATAACACGAAATGAAAAAGAGAACTAGATCAGTAAATAGTAGGAATGAGCTACCTGTTGGGGAAAACTTGTACTATGTACTTGTAATTGAAGGTTAACAATTTGATATAGCAAAACCCATCTAATGGGAGTTAACAATAAATTGGTGAATGCCTGTATGGGTCAAATCCAACAAAATTATCTGAAGTATTTTCTCAATAAAAAACCCACACTGATTAATTAAAATTAAGTGAGAAAAATGATATCTTGCTTGTATTCCTGCTCTTTTGCCTATAATGCGTCTCAAGAGAATGATACCAATTCCATGTAGCGAACATTGTCTCCCTCTGTTTTGTCCACATTGTTTTCTAATTAATGGGAAATTGGGAAGGTTGTTTCACAGTTATGGACTGAAACTGTGTTATTAGTAGGGCAGGTCGCCATGCAAGCCAAGTAACCATGTCTCTATATTCCCACATGCCAATAGTTTCCTGAAGAAAGGAATTTGGTCATTGTTGTTGTCATCACCATCACCATCACCATCTAACCTTTTCCCATAAAAGGGGGTCAACTGTGGAACACAGGGATCCACAAAAAGATTAAATCGAACATGAAGGGGCTCTGTCAGGTAGGAAAACCTAGCTTATTGATCATGCAGTTATAAGCTCATGCAACTAGTGTTTCAAAAAGGGCTGCCTAGTACTATAGGCACTTCACGTTTTGCCTAATCACTCAGTAACTGAAATTACTGAGTGTTAATGAAGTTATAAACGGGCTTGTTAATTCCTTACACCCATATTAGTTGTTTTGGCATCCCGTAGTAGTAGTTGATGTGTGTACGTTGTTTGAGAAAACTATACTAGATGTTATTATTTTTCTTTTTTATACCTTGTTCATCCTCCCAACTTATTGATTTTAACTTGTCATGTTTTTACTGTGCAATCATCAAAATACCTTGGTATACCTGAGCCATTCAATCTTTTTTATATCCTAATGTTACAGCTATTAAATATAGAAAATTTTTTTAATGTTGATTACAACGTGAATTTCACATGATTTCTATTCAACAAGATTACTGTAGTTTACTTTGTAACTTTAGCGTAAAAGACAGAGAGGCTCCATTAGAATCTTGATCACTCATTTGGAGTTTAAAAGCTAACTAGCCACCAAGGCTTCTAAGTGCCTGTTTAAGCGCACTTGTGCTAGTGTCTCTAATGACTTTTCTTTTTCATCTGCTTTTAAAACACTTCCATAAACAAGAAGCAATCCTCAACGATTCCCCTAGAATAAGAGTCTAAAACAAGAAAAAACATTCTACATTTCCTAAAGGAAATTGCAGTCAAATCTATGGCATAATATAAAACTAGCCAAACTCAATCCTGTTGCATATAGCTGAGGAACTTGGTTCTTTCATAATAGTTAATATCAAGACGATGGTTGCATACTCCGTACTGAAAAGAAGGAAAATAAAAAAGATGATTGTCATAAAAGATTTTGGATGATACTGCTCCTAAACCTCCTCTTATATCTGTCCTCTATACTTGACTTTGTTTCCGTGAAAGAAAGCCTGATTTAACTTATTCTAAGACATAATTTCTTTGATGAAAGTTGAAGTATTCTTTTTGGAGAAAAAATGGAAATCTTTAGAGGTTGATTTTGCTGGTTTGAGTAACGGTGACCAGAGAAAAGCCAAACCAAAGATAAAGTGGAGCATGCAATAGGTATGCTAGATGATAAAGCTACATTAGCATGACAAACATGTGAAGACAAATCATTTTTCAAAGATTTATTTTTATTAGAAATTAAATCTAATTCCTTTGAAATAGAAATAATTTTGTTTTTCAAAGAATCATTTTCTTTTAAAACAAAAACAAGTTTTGAAGATAAAACTTCATTTTTCTTCAAAACTTCCTCACAATCATTTTTATTTTTCAAAATTTTATTTTCATTTAAGGCAAGTTCAAGTTGGGATTTCAATGAGTCTCTTTCATTAGAAATCTCAACCTTATCTTGGAAAGTCAAATCAAGTTTTGAAATCAAATCCTTATTTTCTTTATTAAGTCCAAAATTTTTCTTTTTCAAAGCTTTATAATTTTTTAATAATTTTTCACAAACAATGGAAAGTTCTTCATTTAAAGCATCGGCGTCAACATAATCATCGCCAAAGAACTCGCATTGTCATCTAGATGAGTTTTCAAATTTACCTCAAGGGAGTCATTCCCTTAGACCATGTAGCATTGTTATTCGGATTCAGCCTCACTAGATTCCTTCTCCACTATGTTAGGGGTTTGAAGCTTTGGAGAGGTCAACGTGTTCCACACTGCAAAGGCGAAATCACAATGAGAAACTAAACACAAATATTCTTTACTTATAGTGCTCCTAAGTGCCTCAAGGGCTTGTGCATTGGCCTTTATATGCTTGCTATTCCCAAGATAGGATTTCTTGGTAGCGGCAAGGGAAACATGCAAACCTAGGGTTTTTAGGTACATACTCATCCTAAATTTTCACATGTCAATGTTGGAGACATCATACATGAGAGGGGTTAAGCAATTCATGAGTGTGTGTAAATAAATAAGTGTGCAAATGCAAATACTAGATTACAAGATCTCACTCCTATGTGGTTAAACCTAATATCAGGAGCGTGCGCTCTGATACCAATTGAAAGTACACCTAGAGGGGGGGTGAATAGGTATATGGCTAATCTAATGACAAATAATGCGGAATTTAAAAACTAATTACAACACACTTAGTGTAACCAAAGAGTGTAGCCGAATTCCCAGTGAAGGGCTCTGGATTAACTCCTCTAAATTCCTCTAAATAAGAGTTGAGGTGCTATTTGAATCTCTCTTGATTGAACACAAGTATGGCACACAATCAAACTCAAGCATATATATGATATGAACAATATGAATCAATGCAAGGTAAATAAGAGATATGAATCAATGCAAGGTAAATAAGAGAGGAAGTTTAGAGATAGTAGATCAATCGCAAACACCGAGATATGTTTCGAGGTTCGAGCACCCAACTCTACGTCCCCGCCTTAACACAGAAGGATTTCCATTAAATCGTCCACACAGGACTTCCCACACAGTGAACCTCCACTGAGGATTTGGGTAATACAAACCTGGAGTACACAACTCCTCTCTCAACAAATACAACCTCTCACTAGAGGTAAGGCACAAAGCCAACGCAATATCAACCTCTCACTAGAGGGATACCAACAAACTCAATCACCTCTACACTTAGAGGGATACTAGCAACCCAATTGCACAACCTCCTCTACACTTAGAGGGAAAGGCACAAAGCCAAGCAAAGATAAGGGTTTACAACACTTGGTGGTTTCAACAAATTACAAACTAATTTTCTCACTAAACAAGATCCTATAGATAGGATAGATAGATAAGCTCAAGTGTGAGAAAAATAAAGAGTTTGGAAATCAAAATCACAAAGAAAATACTTGAAAAAACTTCTAAGATATAATAGAAATGAAGAACAAAAATAAATCCCAAAGACTTCTCTTTTTCTTTGATTTTCCAACTCTATAAAACAAATAAAGATTGATCTTTTAAATCCAAAAACTCTTTTAAAACTTGTAGCTAAAACACTTAAGAAGATAAAGATTTTTGCTCTTGAAATTGTTAGTCAAAACAGCTCAAGAATGTGGGGTATTTATAGCCCCAAACAATTCTGCTCGTTGGTAAAAGGAAAGGGCAAATTTGGTCTTCCAAAGGGCAAATTTGCCCTTCCGGTCGATCGCCCGATCGACCGGCCCAACGGTCATTTTTATGATCATTGTGCCTCCGGTCGACCGTTCGGTCGACCGAGACTGAATATAGAGAGCAGCAGCTCTCTGCCGGTCGACCGGCCGGTCGACCGGGGCCATTTCCAGAGAGCAGAGCTCTCTGGATGGCCGACCGCCCGTCGAAAGCCCACCAGCCCAGGCTGCGTGCACGTCCTGTGCACGTCGGTCGACCGGACCGATCGACTGACTTCTGCTACAGTCAACCGGTCCGGTCGACTGGCAGACAGCCAGGTCAAACATTTTAGGGATTGAAAACTTGTCCTTTTGACTTCAATTAAATCCTATAAAATCACATAAATTTCACAAAAATCAGTTCTTATTAGATCTTTGAAATACAAATATATGTGAGTAAAATTCAACACTATTTCAAACTATTTGAACCATTTGTGTTCTTGAAAATTTGCCTTAAATCAAAATCCGTATTTTCCAAAACTTAGATTTTTGAGATGGAAAACCGTTTTCTCCAAAACTCATGTAAATACAAAAACATGATATTGAAACAACTTTGAAGCATATTGTATATGGATAGAATCCAATATATATATATATATATATATATATATTATATATATATATATATAATATATATATATATATATATATATATATATCTATGTTTTTGACATTAAATACAAAAAATAAGTTTTGTTTAAATACAAAACTCCAAACTCATGAAATGGACTATCAAACTAAGTTTTTCTAAGTATATGAAGCATAGATGTATATAAATCAAATCTAATATACATTAAACCATGTAAACTTGTTTTCATTCTATCTATCCATGAAAACCATATGAAAAACCGAAACCGGTTAAACCGAAAAACCAAAATATGAAACTTTAAACTTGTGTGTGTATTGTGAACTTGAGCATGTCAACATTATCTAATCTTTACAATGATCTAAACAAAATCTTAAACTAAACAAACTGAGATCTTCTTGTAGAACTCCGTCTCCAAGTCGACTCGATCCAAACATGATCCACGGAGCTTGACTCCAACTGAGTGCTAGATGTGAACTTGACACTTGAGCTCTTGAATCAACATGTGAAAGCTCTAAAACACCTTTGTTGAAACTAATCACGTACTAATATCTTGATCAAATGTCTGAAACTAAATATCAAAAGATTATTAGTATACTATAACTATATGAGTTAATCATCATCAAAACTAGAGTGAAGGGCCTCTGGACCAACACATAGCCTACACATTACTATTCCATAAACTCTACAATATTACACAGTATTTGAGTCAAGTACCTAATAATACAAGCATTTTACGCATATATGAAGATGAATATAGTATTAAAGTGATTGCATGTGTAACCCCCTGATCCCTGGTGTACGTATCACAGTATCCGTATGCGATACGACGTACAAAATTGATTTGACCTCCGTAGTAGTCCGATTGAGTTGATTTCAGTTTCAAAAATTATTTTATAATATTTTAGATTTTTCAGGATTTTCTGGAATTTTCCTGGATTATTTTGTAAAATCTCCGGAGTCGGTGTCGACCGATACCGATAATCGGCATTCCGATTTTTTATTCCACAAATGGAGTTGTATTTTAAGAATCCGCTTTCACCATATGTCTTAGAATCGTATTATCTACGTCAGGGTATTTTTGGGGATTTTTCTAAATTTATCGAAAATCCGGCCAAACCGGTGTCGCCCGGTATCGGGAAATCTTCCAGGATTTTTAATTGGCAAACCGTATTGAATTTCTTCAAACCGTTTTCATATTACGTCTCAGGATAATATTCTCTAATTTCTGTAATTTTTGGGTATCGTTCGGAGGTGGTCGAATATCGGGCCAATATTATAATATTAAAATCTTATTTTTATTTTAATCTTTTTCTTTCCCCTTCTTTTCCTTTCTCTTCTCCCTTTCTCTGGAAATTTCCCTCCACCGCCATTCCCAACCGCCTCTCTCTCTCCTTTAAAGACAAACTCTCTCTCTCTTTCACAATTCTCTTCTCTCTAAAATCTCTCTCTCCCCTAAAATCTTCTCTCTCTCACTATCTCTCTCTCCCTCACCCTCTCTGCGCTCAACCGGGAAGGCCAGACGGCCGCCGGCCTTGCCGCCGGCAGGCCGTCGCGCCACTGGCGGCCGGCGGTCCCGGCCGGCGCGCCACCGCTCCCCCCAAGCCGGCCAACCCCTCCTCTTTCCCTCTCCTTCTTCTTCTTCTTCTTCTTTTCTTCTTTTTCTTCTCTTCCTGTTCTTCTTCTTCTCTCCTTCTTTCTTCTCTTTTCTTCTTCCTGTTTCTTTCTCTTTCTCTATCTCTCTCTCTCACTCTCTCTTCCCCGACCTGACGGCCGCGCCGCCGGCGGCCGGAATTGTCGCCGGCGGGCCCCCGCCGCCGCCGGCCAGCCTTGCTGGCCGTCCTGTCGCGCAGCAGCAGCAAGAGCTGCTGCTGCTGTTGTCCTGTTATTGGGTTCGGGTGGAACCCGAACCCAATAACCCTATTGGGTTGCCTAACTATTGGTTTGAAACCCGTTAACCCATTACCCAATTAGTTTAAGTGATGGGTTTGGGTATTGGATCCAAACCCGACCCGGTATGAGCCCAAAACCCGCATCCAAACCCAATAAAGGTAAGTTTACAGAAAACCCCCTGTGACATTTCAGTAATTGCATTTGAATTATTTTTATTTACATATTTACCCGTTTTGTTATGATTTAGTATTCGGGCGATATCGGGAACATCCGGACTCCGATTTGGACGATTCTGGATTCGTTGCGATCGTGAGAAAGAGAGCTACCTTCTCATGATCAGTTTGTGAGTGTTTTTATTTTATAAATTGTCTTTTTATCATATTGATTGAACTTGGTTGCTTTATTTAAATAAAACATGAGATCGGTAAAATAAACTGTAGACAATATTAAAACACTGTAATCAACACTGTACTTAGAATATGCCTGATACCTAATAGACGTAGAGTGTAACATTAGATGCCTATTAGGTCATGTTCATGGACCACTGGTACTCGGGCCACTAGATCACCATATTCGTGGACACTATTATTTCATGTAGTATATCACAGTTAGATAACTATCATCACCTGTATACTGATCCACTGTACTCGATACAATATCACTAGATAGGAATGTCGGACACCGTTATTTCATGCACTGGTATCATAATTACACGGCTACGGTAGTTCACTAGACATGATATTCCATTATACACTGACCACTGTTATGACATGTACTAGTGAGACATAGATAGATTATACGGATTATTGCTACCCATAGATATTCCACTGGTACACGGACATGACCATGCACGGACTACCGCATTTCATATTATTATTATCATCATACATATCATCACACACGACATGTTTACATATCACGGCCACACATGCATGTATGATTTCACTATTCTTGTCATATGGATCCCCGTGCATATTACAGTTATTATTGTCCCATGTTATCCCCGTATTCCTGTTATATGCTTGTTTTCCCGTTACTGATATTGTTATTCCCGTTACTGGATACATGTTCCCGTTACTCATATTGTTATTCCCGTTACTGGATATATGATCTGTTGATATGCGATGTGTGGCATCTCACATCTACTGTATCCTGTTTCCCATTATCATGCTACCATGTACTGTTCTAGTACTTGATATACTGTGTAGTTCATACTTGTCTTCTGGTACACCAGTTATTAGCACAGTCACGCCAGCGTCCGGCGGAACATGTGTGGAACTAAGTGCCACACGGAGCAAAGTGCCACATCACACCTATCCGTGGTGGGGGCCACCTCTTGAATCCGTGGGGGCCACCTCTAGAATCCTCACTCCGTCTGGTGTTGGGTGACGAGGATGTCTCCGGTGTTCTTGTTATTGATATTGTTACTGACCAGACTCAGTATTCTTGTTATACATGGTATTCCCGTTATACGCACGGTCATGCTGGCGTCCGGCACATGGTGTGTGGAACTAAGTGCCACACGGAACAAAGTGCCACACTACAGACATGGTGGGGGCCACCTCTTGAATCCGTGGGGGCCACCTCTAGAATCCCACATCGTGGGGTGTCGGCATGATGGAGGCATCCTCAGTGCACTGACTATTTAGACCCAGTACATGACACATTTAATAACCCAACAATAGTGACGTCAGGAACACTTGTTATTTGGTCACTCTCTTGTTTGGATAATGGTACCCGTATGCCATGTCCGGATGGTTCGACTGGAGTGCGGGCTCCAGTATGAACTACCAGTGGTATGGGACACTGGAAGAGATTGATTAAAATACCTAGTGCTACTGATTGTTATTATTGTATAAAGAACATGACATGCCTGATATATGTATCCTATTGTGTAGATATACTTGTTACTGTTCCTAATTATTTATTCGCTATCATGTCACCTGTATATCATGTTACATTTTCTGATATTCGTTACATTCCATGTGGTAGCATGCGATTCATGTACATGTATACTATGCATTGCATATGGTCTGTTTCCTGTATTCCTTGCACCATGTTTATTTCCATCACGTCACCACTAGACAACATTATTTTATATAAACTGGATACGACTCATGACCCGATGATAACCGGCTCAGTGATGGTATTAAAAGATGACCTGTTTATTTATTTCTACTGCTTACATGATTATATTTTTCTTTTGCTTCTTATATACTTATGCTATGGTATCACTAGTTCAACATGTATTATATATTAGTATCATGCTTGTAATACTATTGTATCTATTACTGCCTCCTTCATTTTACCACTCACTAGGTCGCTTTCTGACGACCCTGGATTTGCGTGCCCAGATTGAAAATCCGCGTACCGTAGTATCCGAGAATGCCTTGGAGTCACATAGGAGATTCCTCATCGAGACACTTCATAGGTATCTTTATGATTTATTGCTTTTATCTTATTTGTCCCTATTTTTCCTATCTGTTATGGTCACTCACCTTTTTCTGCAGGTATTCTTGTACTTATTTCCGGCTGGGACCCCTATAACTATGAGGTGATTGCCTGTACTGAGGCTTAACGTACGCGTGAGGTTGTTTTCACCTCGCGTATGTACGTCGCCATAACGTCTCCGTATCCTTAGGATCGGGGCGTTACAGCATGAAAAAAAATCTAAAATTTGTTTTCATATATGTGAAGTATGTTGATCAGACGTCCTTATCTTATAGGAAGGACGCATGGATCTAAATCAACTACCACCCAATGAGTCATTATCGCTCAGTGTGTTACACTATAGTGTGATGGAAAGTGCACACCCCATGGATAATAATGAAGATTTAGAAGTCCAGATAGGAGGAAGCCATGGAACTCCGGGGTGATGCCGGAGTGGCTCACTCAGTTAATGACAAGAGTAAATGATAACAATTCCCACCGAGCATTAGAACAGTTTCAGAAGATGAAACCGCATGTATTTGAAGGGGAGGTGGATCCCTTGCAAGCTGAAGCATGGCTTCTCCAGATAGAGAAGATCCTGGATGTAATGAACTGCACTGATGAGCAGAAGGTATAATTTTCTTCTTTTATGTTTCAAAAGGAAGCAGAACACTGGTGGAGGGCAGCGAAAAGTAGTGTGAAAAGCACAAGAGAACCAATCACATGGGAATTTTTAGTGAATAAATTTACTAAAAAGTATATTCCAGAGACGGCCAGAGACAAGATGGCGTTAGAATTTCTAGAATTACGGCAAAATTAGATGAATGTGTCCCAATATGATCAGAGATTTACCCAATTATCCATGTATGCTAATGCCTTGGTTGAAGAGTGAGGCAGAAAGGACAAAGAGGCTCGTGAAGGGCCTGAAATCAGAAATTCGAAGCAGATTGATTCCTCTACAACTAAAGAATTATCTACAAACTGTGGAAAAAGCCTTGGAGGTAGAAATGGATATGTAAGAAAGTCATGAAGACTGGGACCGTTACAACATGTCCCTTGAAAATATTAGGCAGAAGTTCTTTTGTTAAAGGATCAACAATCATGTCGTGAGCAGACACGTATAGAACCTCAATACACCCTTCTTTCTTTTTGTTAAGAACATAGTAATACTTGATCTTGATATGCCTGTTATTGCTAGTAACATTCTGATTCTCAACAAATCTGACAACTACAACATTCTCACAAATAACCTTATCGGCCTGCTAATTGAATCCACCATGTTTAACCCACATATAGAATTCTTAAGCCAAACAACATGTTGAGTTGCCTCAGAACATACAATGTATTCGGCTTCCATGGTGGACGAAGCTACCAGAGTTTTTTTTGTACTTCTCTGAGATATAGCGCCTCCAGCGAGTGTGAAAATGTATCCTGATGTGGATTTCTTGGAATCTTTGTAGCAAAATCTAAATTAGAGAAGCCCACGACTTTCAATTTCTCAGATCTCTTGTAAACCTAAGAATAGTCCTTTGTTTTCTTCAGATATCTAAGAACTTTCTTAACTGCCTTCCCGTGAATCACTCTTGGATTTTGCTGAAATCTCCCCAATATCCCAACAATGAAACCTATGTCTGGCATGATACATATCATGTTGTACATTATGCTTCCAACTGCAGAAGCATATTTACTTTGATTTACTTGATCCTTCTGTTAGCCCAAAATCCCAACACTCTAGTTTTGATGATAATTAACTCATATAGTTATAGTACTAACGATATTGTGATGTTTAAGCTTACAAGTTTAATCAAAATCTTAGTTTGGTGTTTAGCTTCTTTAATAGAATCAAAATTAAAGTTTGAAGCTAACTAATATTAATTCAAGAGCTTAAGCATAAAGATCACATTTACTCAAGAAGGAGTCAAGCTCAAAGAAATCAAGTTTTGATCAAGACAAGATGAAAAAGAAGAACAAGATAAAGAAGACTTGAAGTTTTGTAAAAGAGTTTGTCAGTGCTTAGAAGTTTTTTAAAGTTTAGATTTGATTTGATTGCTCAAACTGACACACACAAAAAATTTAATATTATTTTAATGATTTTTATTGAATATGAATTTGTGTTTTGATTTTCAAGAAGTCGAGTTTAACAATATCGATTTGAAAAAGATTCTATATTTTGTGTTTTAAACTCAAATCTTACGTATATATAATTTATATCTCAAAAAAAAAGGTTTGATAGTTTAAAATATATATTGGATTTAATCCACACGTATTAGACCTCTATTTGTTCAAAGAAACTTACTTTGATGAGTTAGAGTTTTTGATTTTATCAAAAAAATTGTTTTATAAAAATAAATTCATAAAAACAAGTTTATATGTGTATTGATGTTATCCATACACATTAGTGATTCAAAATAGTTTCAATAATTTGTTTTATATTTATACAAGTTTTAGAAAAACTTGTTTTTCAATTTATAGTTTTAGTTTCTAGAAAAATATTTATAAATAATTTATATTTCAAAAGCGAATTTAAACATCTCAAAAAGAAGTTCAAAATGTTTAAAATATGTTTTAATTTTAAATCATACATGTTGGTGTTCAAAAGTATTTACATGAACTTATTATTATAGAATTTATAAGAATTTTTTTAATTTTCAAATAGATTTTAAAAAGAAAAATCAAAACTATTTTTGGCCTAGGTCGGTCGACCGGATGTGTCACTTGTACAAGTCGGTCGACCGCTATACAGAGCAGCTCTACTCTGACACCCTTCTAGTAATTTGGTCATAACGATTTACTCTGATCTTCGTTTGCTATGGTTGCATTATAAATTTAACTTAAAAAGATATAATATCTTCTTTATATAGTTATCTCAAAATTCTAATGTTTAAGTTGTCATATATTAGATTGAAGTCGGTCTATGTTCTGAAAACAATTTTACAGTTTCTCAGTTTGACACCCTTCAGTGTTTTGATCATAACTTTCTAATCCGATATGGGATTGATTTGATTCAAGTTGAATTAGAATCTACAAATTATTCCTATATAGTTATTTCTAAATTCTAAATGTTTAGGCCTCAAAAATGAGTTTGAAATTGACTCGTTGAGCAGAGGTTCTCTCTGGACGGTCGACCGAGCAGTCGACCGCTTGGCTCCAACTGCTAGATTTCTAGCCATCGGAAGATCGACTACCCAGTCAACCACTAGGCCAGTTTGGCCCAATTCTAAGCCTAACGGCTAGTTTTTTAGGACTCTATAAAAAGGTTTTTGGTTGAGTTTTTGTAACCAGTATTCACAAGCTACTCAAAAGAATAGTCATCAGTGTTATGAACAAGTTTTAGAGGTGCAACTCCACATCTTGAAGAGTTTTTTCTTAGTTTTTCAAAAGGATTTTTCTTAAATATTCATTTTTCAATCTCCTTAGTTTTCTTACACACTTGAGCAAATCATTTTCATTTTTCAATCTCTTTAGTTTTCTCACACACTTGAGCAAATCATTTCTACATCCTATAGGAACCTTATTTATGAGAGAATTTGTTTGTGATCAAGAGTCTTGATCACAAGTTCTTTTCATATATGTAACCCCCTGCTTCCCGGTGTACGTATTACCGTATCGGTACGCGATACGACGTTCAAAATTGATTTGACCTCCGTGGTAGTCCGATTTAGCTGATTTCCGTTTCAAAAATTATTTTCTAATATTTTAGATTTTTTAGGACTTTCTGGAATTTTTCTGGATTATTTTGGAAAATCTCCGTTGTCGGTGTCAACCGATACGATAATCGGCTTTACGATTTTTATTTCACAAACGGAGTAGAATTTTTAGAATCAGCTTTCACCTTATGTCTTAGAATCTCATGAGCTACGTTCGGGTATTTTTGAGAATTTTTCAGAATTTATCGAAAATCCGGCCAAACCGGTGTCGCCCGTATCGGCGAGACACTCCGGGATTTTTAATTTGCAAACTGAATTGAGTTTTGATAAACCGTTTTCATATTACGTCTTCGAATATTATTTTCTATTTTCTGTAATTTTTGGGTACCATTCGGAGTTCGTTGAATATTAGGCCAATATTATAATATTATTTTTATTTTCCTTTTTCCTTCTTTTCTTTTTATTTCTTCCTTCTTCCACACTCTTCTCTTCCACCGCCATTGACCAAATGGCGTTTCCCCCTCTTTAAAATCCAATTTCTCACTCTCTCCCCTCTAACTACAACCTCCCCTCTCTCTCTAAGAAACTCTCTCTCTCTCTCTCTCTCAATACCATTTCTCTCTCTCTCTATCTAACTCTCTCTCTATCTCTCCCTCTCTCTCTGTACAGATCCTCCCACAAGGGGAGGGGCTGCTCCCTTAGCCCGCATCCAAGCCAAGCGCGGCCGGCGCCACCGCCGCCGCCGCGACCCCAGGCCGCGCCTCCGCCACAGCCGAGCACCACCACCATCTTTTCCCCTCCTCATCTTCTTCTTTTGCTGTAACCCAACCCCATGTTCCTCTCCCTCTCTCTCTAGCTCTATCTCTCTCTCTCTCCCCGACCTGAAGGCCGCGCCGCCGGCGGCCGGGACCGCCGCCGGCGGGCTGCCTCGCCGCCGGCCAGCGGGGCTGGCCGGCCAAGGCCTGCGCAGCAGCAGCACAACAGTGCTGCTGCTGCTGCTGCTGCTGCTTCCTAATTGTGGGTTCGGGTAAGAACCCGAACCCACTAACCCATTTGGGTTTGGTGAAACCCAATCAACCCATTAACCAACCCGTTTACCCTTTAACCCATTTAATTAAGTTATGGATTTGGGTTTGGATCTAAACCCGGCCCATTAACCCGCTCCAGAACCCGTTACAGGTAATTTTACAGAAAACCCCCTGAAATTATTTCTTATTTGCATTTCAATATTTTTATTACATATTTAACCCTATTTGTTATGATTTAGTATTCGGGCGATATCTGGAGCATCCGGACTCCGATTCGGACGATTCTGGATCCGTTGCGATCGTGGGAAAGAGAGCTTCAGGCCTATAGCCAGTTTGTGAGTGTTTTTATTTTATAAATTATCTTTTTAGTCTATTAATTGAACTTGGTTGCTTTATTAATTACCGGTAAATCCTAATTGGTACATCATATTAAAACATTGTAATAAACACTGTACTTAAATATGTCGGATACCTAATAGACGTAGAGTGTAACACTGGATACCTTTTAGGTCATGTTCATGGACCACTGACATCCGGCCTACTACGTCACCATATGTTTGGACACTATTATGACATGTCTTGTAACACAGTCACGTTATATGTATACCGACCCACAGAGACACTATGACACTACACTGGCACGAGATATGCATGCTAGACTCCGTAGGACATGGTACGACATGATACACAGACTACCGTTATTACAGGTACTAGTACTACGCATATATGTTACACGGATTTCACTAGTACACAGACAAGTCCCACATATCATATTATTGTTATCATCATTACACGGATGCTGTAGTTCACGGTACCTGATATTAGACACTGCCCATTGATAGTACTTGTACATGTTGCACCGATACTATGACACGTCACATCAGTTACTCATATGCACTACTTCCCAGACTACCGTCATCTCATATATTGTGATCATCATCATATAGCTTCTTGGCATATCACTGTTGCACGTGCATGTATGCTTTCTCTATTACTGTCATATGGATTCCTGTTCATAGTACATGTACTATTGTTCCATGTTACCGTTTTCATGTTATATGATTGTTTCCTGTCATTGATATGGATATTCCTGATACTGGACTTGAGAGTTGTTGATATGCTATATGTGGACTTCCACATCTATTGATCCCGTTTCCCGTTATATTGATCCCGTTATATTGTTCCCTTGATATTGTTCCCGTTTCCCGTTATATTGTTCCCGTTATATTGTTCTATGCTATCAACAGAGCTCAGGTCCAGTTATCATGTTACCCGTATCATGGACTGTATTTGTTCTTGTTACATTGTATACTTGACATATCAGATCATAAAGCTAACTTGGGTATGGGGGAGACTTGACGGTTGATTAGATCTTATCGGGTGATGTACTGGATCCATATTGTTCTCCCACTGCAGGGGATGGTAGTGCTACCTACCGATTGTACATAGCTCCATGAGCTCCCGTTACATGATTCGTGCTCCCCTCCTAGCGGAGGGCCCTGGTCTTAGCAGCCAGGGGTCCGTTTAAGGCCGTGATCCCGGGTATGCACGGGATACATCCACCCGATAAGAACTCCTCGACCATGGGTTTCCAATTAACATAATAAAACAGTATACACAATAGTGACATCGGGAACACCTGTTATTTGGTCACTCTCTCATTTGGATAATGGTACCCGTAGGCCATGTCCGGATGGGTTCGACTGGAGTGCGGGCTCCAGTATGAACTGCCAAGTGGTATGGGACACTGGAAGAGATTGATTAAAATACCATGTGGTACTGATTGCTACTATTGTATAAGTTACATGACTATTGACATGATTTGCCTGATCCATGTTTAGTTGTACTCGTTATTGTTCCTGATCATTTATTTGCTATCATGTTACATGTATATTTGTTACTTTACCTGTTTCATGCTACACTTTCTGAGGTGGCATACTACTCATGCACATGTATACCTTGCGTTGCTTATATTCTGTTTTTGCATTGCCTATATGCTGCCTAGGCCCACACAGTAGGATGGTTATGTTGCATATGCCCACCTACATGTTCACTCCTATCACGTCACCACTCGCACGTTCATTTCTATCACGTCACCATTTATTCTACGACTGGACACGACTATAGACATGACCTGAAGATGACTGGTAGCGATGGTATTACAATATGACATGATTATATTTTCTACTACTTCTTATATATTTATTATATGGTATCACTAGTACAACATCATGTATTATATATATGTATCGTGCTTGTATTACTATTGTATATAGTACTACCTCCTCCTTCATTTTACCACTCACTAGGTCGCTTTCTGACGACCCTGGGTTTGCGTGCCCAGATTGGAGATCCGCGTACCGTAGTATCCGAGAGTGCCTTGGAGTCACATATGAGATTCCTCATCGAGACACTTCATAGGTATCTTATGATTTATTGCTGTTATCTTACTTGTCCCTATTTTTCCTATCTGTTATGATCACTCACTTTTTTTCTGCAGGTATTCTTGTACTTATTTCATGCTGGACCTCATGTCTATATGGAGGTTATGTACTGTACTGAGGCTTAACGTACGCGTGAGCGTGTTTTCACCTCGCGTATGTACGTCGCCATAACGTCTCCGTATCTTTAGGATCGGGGCGTTACAATATATTTGAGTGTAATTAGAGATTGCGGCCTCGAACGAACTTGCGGGTGCGTGTTTGTAGTTTGCGGGAAGGAGTGAGGAACTTACGAGTTCAAGAGTTTTTGAGGAAACTTGTAGGTGTTGCGGCACCGAGTGATCTGTGGGATCAAGTTAGTGGAAATCCTTCACTGCGATGAAGGCAAAGACGTAGAGCAAGTTGCTCGAACTTCAAAATAAATCTTTCATTTTTGTGATTGCTCAACTTTCTCTCTCAACTCAATTCATTTATATCTTGCATACTTATTAATTATGCTCAATCTTATATGCTTGATATTATCTCATTTTTATTATTTGTTTTTGATTAATTATCATATCTACTTCATATTGTTTAATTGTTTTTATTTAGTTTAGAATTGTTAGTTAAATTTTTAATTTTCGCATTTGATTATCATATCACCTATTCACCTCTCTCTAGGTAATTACACCTTCTCGATCTGATTTTTGGGACACTGCGAACTACTGAAGACATCTCTCCTAGTGATTGAAACTTCACCTGGAGAATATTTATCCATACCGTATCTTTTAGTACTTTGTCAATATATGCTCTCTGAGATGGGCCTAATCTCCCAATGGGTCTGTCACTGTCAATTATAATGTCAAGAATGTACTCTGCATCTCCCATATCCTTCATATCAAACCTTTTAGAGAGGAAGGACTTTGTGTCACGAAGCATGCGAACACAATTAGTGGCAAGTAGTAGATCATCAACCTACAGAATTAGGATGATAAATTAACTCCCACTGAATTTCTAATAAATACTACAATCTGTTAGATTCTCTTGAAAGCCACAACTGATGATAACCTGATGAAATATGAGATACCATTGTCTGGATGCCTGCTTGAGACCAACACTAGAAAAATCATCAAGGTTACAAAAACAAATACATCAGTCGATTGGATTCGAGTTAGTCAATATTTGTGAGGGATCAAATATGATACAAAACATTTACGATATCAAACCATATCAAAAGGTACCAGTGGCCGATTCCGCAGTGAACATTGCTTATGCGTAAACGAGAATAAATGTTTTTTGAAGTCCCCAGTCTAGCACTAAATTTATTTCAATGTGGTGTCACATGCATCTCTTAATTTTACTCTATTTTCATTTTTTTCCTTTTGACCTTCTTTGAAAATTATCAAGTTGCATGCAATTTGTTTAGACCCTATTATTTGAAAAGTTGCAAAGTGCGTATATTCCCAACTTTTAACTAAAACAAACTACACAAAATTAATAGTCCAAAGACTCATTAAATAAGCTGCTAAGTTCCAATGTATGTCATAATAGATCAGTATATTGTTAACAACAAAAATCCCCTAGCAATGAAATTGAATCATGAATCAACGCCCAATGCAAGCTTTGATACCATTGATAGATCTAATTCAATCTACAGAATCTTAGCATATGATTTATGATTCAATAAAATTATAAAACTTATTACATATCTTAGCAAGGGATTATTAATAGGAGATGAATCGGAACAGAATTGGGAAGCCTTCTCTCTC
Organism: Agave tequilana; assembly: GCA_038442645.1. NCBI lineage: Eukaryota > Viridiplantae > Streptophyta > Magnoliopsida > Asparagales > Asparagaceae > Agave > Agave tequilana. The sequence continues at coordinate 201,357 of JAVJIF010007150.1, forward strand.
TTGTCCCTTTGCTTTCGATGGGAGAAGACTGAACGCATATGGATAGAGAGAGGGACTTCCCATATAAAAAGATACCAATGTATTTTTTCTGTTAAGCAGCTATATCTTTCTCATCATGGAAATAATGCCTAATATGAAATAACCACTTTCTGTTAAATGGGTTAACCAACAACCCACTGGAATCTTATTTTTGGTTAAAACCAATACGGTTTAAACGTCTCCATATTAGCCAACTAGACTTGAACTGAGTTTTAAACATGGCATGTGTGGATCGGATCAAGAAATCCAACACTAAGCTCACACTCAGACTAGAGCCTGTGTTCTACAAAAGAAAATATCTATAATGCCCAAAAGAAACCATATGCGTATTGAAACATATATTATTAGCAGTTTTTAATATAAAGATATAGTAGTTTTTGAAAAACACCTAGAGGGGGGGTGAATAGGTGCAAGTGCTAATCTAGTGAACTAAGTGCTCTAAATGCGGAAGCTTAAAACTATTCTTGCAACACACTTAATACAACACACAAGTGTAGCCGAATTTCCCGTGAAGGGCTCTGGACTAACTCCTCTTGATTCCCCTTGAATGGGTTGAGGTGCTATGTGAAGCTCTTGTGGTTAAGTATAAGTGAGGCACACACAAACAACCAAGCATATACAAGATATAGCAATATGAAATATGCAAGGCACAACAAGCAATATATGATATGAATGAAGTATGATGCTTTGCACAAATAAATGAGAGAGAGAGTTGAGAGACAAGTGGATCAAACGCAAAGGCCAAGATATGTTTCGAGGTTCGAGCACCTTGCTCTACATCCCCGCCTACACCACCGTGTAGGATTTTCAATCCACTATAACGTCCACCGAGGACTCCCACCGAGGGAACCTTCACCGAGAAGGATTTTTACAATAAGGGAGTACCGAACTCCTCTCTCAAACAACCACCTCACAACGAGGGGTAGGCCCGTAGCCAATACAACAACCAACCAACACCTCTGTTTTCCATTATGTTTGCAAAGGGGGAAAACTTACAAAAAAAGAGTTTGAGGAGCTAAATTACAAGTATTCTTAAAAAGATTACAAGTAGATCTCCTCAGAGATTCTGGAGAAGTGTGCCGATAGGAGTCTGGTCAGCGCGCGACAACTTTGTCCCTTTGACGATGCGAGCGATGAGATTCCCTTCTCGCCTGGTTCGGGGAATCAGAGAACAGAAGGTTGGTAGAACCCTCTTGTTGCTTCTCAAAATCGCCTTCAATTAGGAATTCCTTCTCGCCTGGTTCCGGAGATTCCTTGAGAAGAAGGACGATGTTAGGGTATCAACACCCTGGATAGAGAAAGCAATTCTCTAAAAGGTCTCTGAATTCGAGAGCGCACGGTGCGTTATGAAGAAGCCTCTGCTTGTGGAGTCCTCTTTTTTCCGATTGATTGATCGATCTCTTGCGCGTCTGTATGCGTCCTTTCGGTTTTCGATTCATTCTCCTTGTACCCCTGGCGGGTTATTTATAGGGAGAGCAAGGGTAAATCGTCCCTTGAAAATATAGAAACAGATTGAATCAGATCTGTTTAAATCTGGAAAGTAGCCTTGCTGCGAGGCTAGGATTGGCAGGTCGGTGGACCTTCTTGATCTGTTTTGATCCTTTCCATATCGTTGGAGGATTTCCCCTGATCTTCTTACTCGTTTTAAGAAGAGTCAAGAGATTGTGGCAATCAACTGCCAAATTTGATCTCTGATTTGATCTTGATTGGATTTGATCTGATTGGATCCGATCTTATCCGGAGATTTGATTGGTCAAAGGTTGACCATAGCAGATTCATAGCGATGCTGTCCGCATTGAGCTCGTAGCGGGGCTAGAGGCAGCTTTTGGCGAAGTCCAAAAGAAACCCTTTGGCGGAGCTGAAAGTCCTCTGTGGCGAAGTTTGCGAGTCAGCTTCTTGGCGAGGCTTTGGATGACTTCAAGGCGAAGTTGGGTGATGTTAGCCTCTCAAGCGAGGCTATCCCTTTGGGCTCATGCGATGCTAAGTGCTAGCACCTTAGACCTGCTGAGGTCTGTTCAGAAACAATCTGGGTTCACTGTCTGCTTGCTGGATCAGTAGAGTCCAAGTTGCTTCCTTGTCCCTTAGAGATGGGTGAAAACTGGTCTTCAGCTCGTCTGTCACTTGTCTTTTGTAAATGTCAACAAGTTTAGACATTGTTCGGACCAATAAGAATCTTGTCTTTTTTAAGTGTCAACAAGACCCCCTTCAAAGTTTTCGAAAGTCTGCAATGGCTCAGACTTCGAAACACTTTGAACTGCTTTGACTGGTGGTAGTGTGGAGTATGAACATCGCCATGATGGTTGAGTTCAGCTTCGCCTTCAATCCTGCTTTGGGATGTAGATTCGCCGAGGAATCATGTAGACTCGCGTCTGGATTGCTTCGCAGCTAGATAGGTTCGCTCTGGAACATCTGTCGCTTTCCCGAGGCCAACCGCCGTGGGTCGAATTTCAAGGAAGATTTTCTCCTTCTCTTGCGCTGATCGAGAGAGATATTCTCCGATTTGCACGTTTCCAAGGGAGGATATTCCCTTTCTTCAAGGCGTCATAAGTGCCTTTATGAGGGAGACGTTTTCTCCTTTCGCATGGTTCCAAGGAAGCCGTCCCTTTTATCAAGGCGTAGTAAATGCCTTAAATGCGCTTGTGTTTTCACGCTTGAGGTGGCAACACTCAGGCCATGGGGTATAAATAGGACACTTGAGGTCCTCTGAAGAGAATTGCTTTGCCTTTCTTCTCTTCTCTTGGTTTGAAAGAGATACTCAGATCTCTGAACTAGTGGGAATGCCCACTCTGATCATTATCCGGCCAAGGACCGGTAAGTCTTGATCGTTCAACGACTTCACCGATTTTAGGGAATTCATCTCCCTTGATTCATCTTCAGCAGCTGCTTCAGGGATTAGCTTCCTCGTCCTCCATTTAACTGATCTGCAGAGAAGGACTTTGGCATAGCTTCCCAGTGAAGCTATCATTCTGACTTGATCACAGAAAGATCATTGCATGTTAAGTCCGCTGCACAGGCAAAACTTGGGACTTGATGGAAGGAACCATAAAATTGCCTTATGCTTCCCGGTTGAAGCTTTGCTTTTAAGCAGGAGGAACAACTTGGGGCGACGGGTGCGTGTCCCAGAGGCTATTGGCAGCCTTTTATCCGAGATGATTCGTTCTGAGGTGAGGCTGGTTGCCGCTTTTACAGGAGATGATCCGCTTCAAGATAGTGGGTGTCGCCTGTGGGATCGCTGGCATCATTGCCAACTTTCAACTTTGGTGGCCTTTGGGGGCTATCCACTTCGGGAAAGCGGGCCTCACACCCGTTAGATCACTGGTATCACTGCCGATTCCCATCATACGTGATCTATCGTGTTGGCGGCGATAGGTTTTTATTGCCAGGCTTCAACAAAAATGGCCTGGCAAGATCTGCCATTTTTGTGGAGAATAATGACCGTATCCTTGCGGCACCACTGATTACGGCCCTGTGCAGGAGGAAGGCCTTCTTTGTCCAGTCGGTTTGACTTAGAAGCGGATAAAACCACTTGTATGCCTTTTGCGCGGATGACCTTGTTAAGCAACTGGGTGTGTTGTATGAAACACAACTTTGATGTAATATCAATGTACCCTTCCTTTTAAATCAATGAAAGTTCATCTTCTAATCATCTGATTTTTGCTTGCTTTCATTGAGAGTTTGGCCATAGCGGGGCTAAACTGTATGCGGAGTTAAGGACATAGTCCTTTCTTTGAGTGGTCTTCGCGAGACTGCCATGTCAGCGCCTTTTTAGAGGGCTAAGGTAAGCCTCCCGGCGGAGTCTTTGAAGGATTGTGCGAAGTCCGCACTTTAAGCCAGGGCGAAGTTAACCCTTAGCGGAATCGAAGCAGCGCTTCTCGGGAAGGCGCTTTGGGTGGCGTTTCGAATTAATTCGAAACGGCGGCATACGCCCTTTTCGAGGCCTCGTTTCAGGCGCTGATTGGCCTATAAAAGTCCGATCAGACTGTTGAGAGGACAGATCTCTTCACTTGAAATTTTCAGAGACCTTTAGACTCTTCTTCTTCCTCTTTCCTTTCCATTAAAAACATTTGAAAGCTTCTGCAGCTCCTCAATGGCGCCCAAAAGACGAGCGGGAAAAGAAGTGGCGACTTCTGCAGCGGAGGGTCCTCCTCCTCCGGTCATCGAGCGACCAGTCACCGGTAAGGAATTTTCCTATCTGATTAGAGACCGTGGTCTCTCTCCTTTGGAGCCGACATTTGGCGATTAGGACGATCGAATATGATCTGTCCTCATTAGGGAATTCGTTTCCCTGAACCTCCCTATTTTCCTTGCACAAGGGAATTAAGAACCGAACAGTTCTTCTTTAGGCTTCCGTACAAAGCCATTACTCGGGCAGTCTCCATCCTGTTGAGGAACAGGATATAGGTCTGTTCCTTCAGTCATGGCCACGAAGGGTGACTTTTGACCATGATGCCCTTTTGGTGACGTCAGCCCTTAGGGCTATACCACTTCCTGCTTAAGCGAAGTTGGTACTTTGGACGCTTTCTGTAAAAAATGCAGTTTTATCCGCGAGGTCAAGCTTCATCGAAGCTATCGCCTTGCTGGCCTTGCTCGCTGAGCGAGGCTATGCCTTAGTGAATTTTTATGTCCTCGTATCCACTTGATTGTTGAACTAATCATAGTTCATTTCTGTCTTTGCAGTGCATTACACTTCCGGTCTCCTGAACAGTCTGTTTGGGCTAACCAGTCAAGCAGATGGTAACCTCAGCCTGCAATTCCATGGACAGGCTTCTTTGTTCAGTGAGCGGAGCTCCCTCGTCCGGGATACACTCATCCAAGGCGGTCATCCGCAGACCACACGGAGTATCTTGACCACGGCTCCTCTGAGGATGTTGATCGTCGGACTTACAGAAAGCCCGACTTTATGTTTGGGGATGCCGCATCCGATCCCGATCGCCAGTTGCAGGCAGGCGAAGGACAATGGATCTTTCAATTGGATGGTGAGAAGTTTTACCTTCCGTCGACTAAGCGGCACTTTCCTTTGTCTTCTTTCGTGAATGTGACTCAGGCTCGGAAGATGGCGTGGGGCGTAAGCCGAAGCGTCGAATCCGTCCATGTTGGGAGATTGACCTTTCAGTCCGGCTATTCGAGGGCGGGCCCTCCCCTCAGCATAATGGGGCTATACCCTGGGAAGGTATCGCGGGAACTTCCAGTGGGAGAGAACCCGGCTGTGGCGCAGACCTTTGGTACTCAGTTCTGCGCAGTTGCGGGAACTACCCTGCTACTGACTTCAGGGCTCCCGGTTGGGTTCATCCTCCTAAGACATGGTGGGCGGAGTTGACCAACTACATCCTCGCTCACTTCGAGGAGGACTTAGAGGAGCTGAACCTCTATGAGGCCGTCAGGGCGACCTGCTACGGCATTGAGATGAAGGTGGCGTGCTTCTACGCCATCCTTGAATTGTACTGTCCGGCTTCGGGACCTCTTCACCCCGGTTGGCGAGTTGGGCATGGCTTTGCATGAGATGTGGGAAATCTCTGCTCTGCCTTTCGGGTCTCTTCCATACGAAGAGTACTTTCCCTGTGAGGCGGAGTTGGCTATTCTGGAGAAACAGGAGCCTGCTCTGCTCGAGACTTATCGGGAGTTGATGTGCCACTTGCATATCTGTTCCAGCATCCACGGTGGTGGCAAGGGTAGCTCGAAGAGCTTAAAGAGCTGGGGAAGTTACCTGTTCCCAGACATGAAGAATGCTCCTGAAGTAGCTCATCGCGGAGTTGCTGATGGCGATATTGTTGAAAGGATGGAGATGTGTCTCCAAAGGGATATCGTCGTAACAGAAGACGCTGGTCCCCATGAGAAGGGTGATACCCTTCGGAGCTTTCATCATCAGGCCCGTCGCCTATATCTTGAAAGGCGCTGCTGGCCGGTTTCTTAACCGTCTGGTTAAAGAAGTGTGTTGTGCCTTCTTCCTCGGGTGACATCGTCCACCCGAATGTTCTGCTACCCGCCGTTCGCCTGGCCCATGGCCACCGTCTGGGTCTTCTCCCGGCCATGGTATGCTGTATTCAAAGAGACCTTCGCGCATTAACGGAGGCTTTCTGCAGGCCACGGCGACGAGGCGTGGGAAGAGTGCTATCCTGCCTTGTGATGGACCCAATCCTAGGGTGGGTCTGCCATACACCTACTTGATGGCGTGGTTCGCCTTACACTGCCCTACTTTGATTGGAGCTGGGGAGGACCCTCCGCAGGGTGTTCGAACGGCGCTTCTCCGTCGGTTTGAAGGCTGTTCTTGGATGAAAACCTACGTGGCCGAGGCCCGTAAGTTAGTGCGTCGTCATGACGCTTATAGCCTGTTCCGCTGTTTTCCTCGCATTCGGGGCGCAGGATACAATGAGGAATTCCGAGATGTGGAGTCAGCGCGGTCTCCCATGAGTCGGGGCGTTTTGAGTGGCTGGTCAGCATCCGGCCCTCGCACTTGCTGTACAGGAGTGGGGATACCTGCTACCTGGAACCCTACGTCCCGAGTCGATTTGCCCGCCAATTCGGATACGACCAGCTTTACGTGGGCAACCCCAATTCGGACCTGGCTTTCATGGGGAGTCTGATTGATGGGGCTCGTGCCTGGCGGTTCTTTACCGCGGATGGCACTGGGGCGTGGCTACGCACGCCGCTGCAGGATCCCGGCCTCTCGACGACCCTGTGCTTTTGCCAGTGGTACGCGGCTTCCAACTCCACACCTCCTAGATTTAATGCCAATAGTACGGGTGTGAAGTTAATCTTTCAACGAATGAAGCGGAAGGCCTCCGAGAAAAAGGAAGGCAAACGGGTTCGTGTCCCTGGTTTAGAGAAGTTCATCGCTGTGGATGACAGCGAGGCTTCTGATGCAGGGAGTCCTCACTTCGAGGTGGGGGCTGGAGTTGATACTCCTGCGGCTGGCTCTGGTGTGGTGGGGACATCTTCCCCACGACGTGCGGGAGAAGTGGAAGAAGAAGATTCTGACGTCCACTTCAAGAGAAAGCGGGCAGGTAGCGGATCTCGTAGGAAGTCATTGGCGAAGAAGCCCCGTCGCCAAGCTCCTACGATTGTCGTAGAGGGTTGCCCCTCTCCAGCGATTCCTCGTGCTGCCCCATTAGCAGCTGAACCGTCGGTTGCTGAGCCGACTAGTGGTGAATTCGCTCCAGGCCTGGGTAAGACTGACCTTGTCCATATAATAGCCTTTGGTGTGTTCCAAATAACTCAACTTTGTTTCTTGTTGCAGGAGCCGAGGCGGCTGGAGAGCAAGGGGAACATTATGATCCCCTATTCACTTATGGGGCTGCAGCCGGTTCTCCTGCTCACTCGGAAGAGTCTGGGAGTGGCGCGACTGATGTTGGTCCTTCAGGCGTTGGGACTTCTAAAGGAAGTCCTGAGGCATCGAGCTCTATCGGGTGGTCCACAGGATACTCGGCAAGTGAAAGCGAGCCGGCTATTCGTGTTGATTCTGCCAAAAATTTCCGATGGAGCCTCTGGAGACTAATGTGGCTGGCGAGACGTTTGAGGCGACGTCATCTTATGGTATTGTCGTAACCTCTTAGTTTCTCCTGCATCGATGTTCCGACTGACTGTAGCCTTGTTACAGGTGTCCGGCCTCAAGATGCATCGGCTTCGAGGGGACCAGGTGATTTCCCTGAAAAGTCAAGGGGTGATATGAGCGCTTCGATCGCGGCGGATGCTGCTGTGTTGGATGCCCTGTACGGCGACCTGCCTTCTTATCAACCCAAGTCAGCCGAAAGGCCAGAAGCTGCGGAGGCGGCAGTCCCAGAGGTGTCCTCACTCCCAATCACATCAACGAGTGAGGTGCCGACTGTTTTGCCGAGTGCGGCACTGAGGGTGATCGCAAGCCCTACTTCTCCAACCCTGGTGGTTGAGCCTGCTGCTCAAGAGGTGGTTGCCAGTCCTACCTCCTCGGTGGCTGGCGTGCTGGTTTCGATGTGGACTCCGTCGAGATCGCCTTCGGCTAGTCCTGCTGCTGTCAGTGTTCCCGCTGCTTCTTCTGCGACGGCGTCGACCAGGCTGGTGGACTATTCCGAGGTTGCCTCCCTGCCAGAAATGGCTGAGGCCGAAAATGATTACATAGGTGACCTGGTCGATAGCTTTTATAAAAGCTTGGAGCGAACCATGATCCTAGTATTGAAGGGCTCGCCTGTACCATTCTCAAAGTTGAAGGTGGTCCTCTCTCGTGACATTGAGAGCATTCGGGACTTTGAGGGGTATCATCAGGCCGCTGCTTTAGAACTCCTGGTAGATGAACTTGAGAAGACTGTAGAGGAGCGGCGCCGTCTCTATCGCTCAGACCTGGCGTCCTTAGCTGATGAGTGGCTCGCCTGTCTTGTTGCCCGAAAGCACGAGGCTCGGCTTGCTGCTCAAGAGGCTGCTAAGGCCGTCTCTTCTGATTTGGAATCCTTGGAAACAAGGCAAGCGGAGGTAGGAAGTGCAATTGACGCCTCCACTAGTGCTCTTCTTGGTGCTGAGGATAAGATTGCGAAGGCTGAGAAAATGATTAGGAAAGCGAATCTCCTCTTATCCAAGGCCATACCGGTGCGTCTTGAGGAAACTGCGCGGCTTGAAGAGCTCAAAGCTCAGAGTGAGGAGCTTGCGCGGCAGAGGTTGTCACAGAGGGCAACTTTGGCAGAAATTGAAGTTCGTCTGGCCCAGGCGGTGGATTTTGATGAGGCTGAGCTGAGGTCACAAGCGCTTGCCCAGGCTGCTGATGACAGAAAGACGAGGCTAAACGCCCTCGCAGAGCGGCTCAGATCGTACAGTGTACGCTTGTAAGTCATTGTATACGTGCCTCCATGTGTCCCCATCTTTTGGAATTAATGGAAATTCTTTCTTTTGTTTTGGCTTCTTTTGAATCTTCAATCTTGTTTCTTGCTTGAGGACGTAATCTTTGAGACGTGACTATCCGTCGGTTCAGAGGTCGCAATGACATAACCGATTAAGACATCAGCGATCTCGAGGTTAGCCCTTTGCGGGGCTGAAGGAGAGGTAAATGTCAGCAAGCATCGGTGAGTCCTGTCTTTTGTAAGTGTCAACAGGCTCAAAGTTGAGACTTAGCTGTCCGCTGGTTCAGAGGTCGCAATGACATAACCGGTTGGGACGCTACTAAGCTCGATGGTAGATGAAACTTGGTTGTCTGCCAGTTCAGAGGTCGCAATGACATAACTGGTTGAGAAGCCACCAAGCTTCAAAATAGGTGATACTCGTCTTTTGTAAGTGTCAACGAGTATCGGGGTTGAGACTTGGCTGTCTGCTGATTCAGAGGTCGCAATGACGTAACCGGATGAGACGCCACCAAGCTTCAAGGTTGGTGATACTCGTCTTTTGTAAATGTCAACGAGTATCGAGACCTGTCTTTTGTAAATGTCAACAGGGCTCGAAATTGAGACTTAGCTGTCTGCTGGTTCAGAGGTCGCAATGACATAACCAATTGAGACGCTACCAAGCTCAATGGTAGATGAAACTTGGCTATCTGCCAGTTCAGAGGTCGCAATGACATAACTGGATGAGACGCCACCAAGCTTCAAGGTTGGTGATACTCGTCTTTTGTAAATGTCAACGAGTATCGAGACCTGTCTTTTGTAAATGTCAACAGGGCTCGGAATTGAGACTTAGCTGTCTGCTGGTTCAGAGGTCGCAATGACATAACCAATTGAGACGCTACTAAGCTCAATGGTAGATGAAACTTGGCTATCTGCCAGTTCAGAGGTCACAATGACATAACTGGTTGAGAAGCCACCAAGCTTCAAAATAAGAGATACTCGTCTTTTGTAAATGTCAACGAGTATCGAGACCTGTCTTTTGTAAATGTCAACAGGGCTCAAGGTTGAGACTTGTCTTTTGTAAATGTCAACAAGCTCAAAAATTGGTGATACTTATCTTTTGTAAATGTCAATAAGTATCAAGACCTGTCTTTTGTAAATGTCAACAGGGCTCAAGGTTGAGACTTGTCTTTTGTAAATGTCAACAAGCTCAAAATTGGTGATACTTATCTTTGTAAATGTCAATAAGTATCGAGTTTGTAGTGGAATTTGGGAGAAAGTCTCGTTTTCACAGGGAGAAACGAGGGAATCACTGTCATAGGTTTAATGTTAACGTAACAGCGAAATGTATGTGTGGTCTTACCATTCTATGGATGAGAATTGGTAAGTGACTTTGGAGGTCTCGTCCTCACGGGAAAAACGAGGGCATTGCTGTCATAGGTTTAGTGTTAACGTAACAGCGAAATGTATATGTGGTCTTACCATTCTATGGATGAGAATTGGTAAGTGATTTTGGAGAGGGAATCAAACGGGAACAGGTCCCTTAGGATTTTTAGCAAATCCCCAGCTGTCAACGGGTTTGATATGCCTTTACCAACTACCGTTTGAATTGGGCTAGCCATGCTATTCCCCTCAGCATGATGAGTTGTCGAGGACTTATGTTGGGCTTACAGGCCAACACTTTCCTCTATCCTTAATCGTTAAGGATATTGGATCATCGGGTTAATGTCTGCATAACCCTGACTCTCCTCTAGGATAACTGGTGCACGGCCAGGTTCCTGTCGGTTTATGGCTATATAACCTCACTTGGAGGAAGAGAAAGGCTCTCTTTGTGTGTGCTTCGGGCACGGAGATCTTGATCAGAGGTGTAGTGTTAACTTGATCAAGAGAAGGATCCTGATTAAGGATTATACTTCTTTAAGAACTTGCCATTGATCGGCATCATGAGTAGGTCGCCCTCTGCAGTCGTGAGGCGGTATGCTCCGTTTGAATAGACTGTTTCTATTACAAATGGTCCTTCCCATTTAGGCTAAAATTTGCCTTTGGTCTTGTGCGTTATAATCATCGGTCGTCTGACGGCTAAGACCAGGTCTCCTTTCTGGAAGACTCTCTGTTTGACCTTCTTATTGAAGGCTTTTGAGATTCGAGCTTGATATAGCTCAATATGCTGTTGAGCTTGTAGCCGCTTCTCGTCCAAAGCTTCGAGCACTTGAAGGCGTAGGCGATCATTGTCCTCTGATGTGGTTTTAGTAATCAGAGCTATACGCAACGATGGCATCTGGATTTCCAATGGGAGGACTGCTTCGCACCCATATACCAGGGAAAAAGGCGTATTGCCTGTCGGTGTCCGCACCGTGGTTCGGTAGGCCCAAAGGCATTCACCGAGCTTTTCGTCCCAATCTCGCTTATTCGAGGAGACGAATTTCTTGAGCAGCTTGATGATTGTTTTGTTGAATGCTTCCGCCAAGCCATTGGCAGCAGGATTATAGGCAGTTGAAGCCACATTCTGAATTCGGTATTTATCGCAAAACCGACAGAATATTTGACTTATGAATTGGGGACCGTTGTCGTGGATGATCCGCCTAGGGACACCAAATCGATGGATGACATGGTGTTTGATAAAGTGAACCACATTAGAGGTTTTGACTTCGGCCAATGGTATGGCTTCCGCCCACTTTGAGAAGTAATCGGTTATTGCTAGGATAAACCGGTGACCTCTTGTCGAAGAAGGGCTGATTGGCCCTACGACGTCTATTCCCCATGCTTCAAATGGTCATGAAGCAACGGTAGGGTGGAGCAGCTCCGGAGGCTGGTGTATGAAGTCCGCATGAATCTGACATGCTTTACACCTTCGTGCATATTGGATGGCGTCGACTATCATGGTCGGCCAGTAATATCCAAGCCTATGCAACCTGTCTTTAAGTTTAGGACCTGGCTGATGAGCTCCGCAAGTGCCATCGTGCGCTTCCTGAAGCGCTTCCTGTGCCTCTGAATTGGAAAGGCAACGGAGGAGGACACCGTCATATGAACGACGGTAAAGTGTCTTCAAAGTCGGATCATAGTAGAAACGGAGAGACCTTCGTCTGACGGGCGCCGCTTCTTTAGGATCGTCTGAAAGTAGACCGTGCAAAGCATAGTCAATGAGAGGAAAGCGCCAATCCCTCGGTTCAAGATCCGTGGAGACATTATAGACTTCTTGAGGTCTTAGTATGTGCTTGGAGCATACAAGATGTCGAGTTGCAACTGTGAGGTGATACTCGGTGTCGGCTGGCAAGGCTAGCGTCGTTGCTAATGCAGCGAGAGCGTCCGCCTTGGTATTCTGAGATCGAGACACATGCCCGATGTAGAAACCTTCGAATAGGTTAGCCAATTCGATGCTGTATGGTAATAAGGCACCAAGTCCTCATGGCGGACTTCGTATTCGCCTTTAACCTGATTGATGATCAGTTTTGAATCGCCATAAGCTTCGAGGTAGCGTACCCCCATTCCATGGGCGAGTTGAAGACCGATGAGCAGAGCATTATATTCTGCTACATTGTTGGAGCATGATTCTGTCAGAGAAAATGCTCAGGGAAGAACGTGGTTCTGCAAGGAGATAAACACAACCCCACTCCGGCAATAATCCTGCCTTTAGGGCCCATTCGCGATGCTCCATCAAAGAACATCTACCACACTTCCTCTTCTGAGGTTGCATAAGATTCGAAGACTTCATCAGGGATGTCTTCGTGAAGTTTTGAATGTTCCGGAACTGGATGAGCAGCCAAGAACTCTGCAAGGGCCTGACCTTTGACCGCCTTCTGAGGGATGAAGGTCATGTCATATTGAGACAATAGAAGTGCCCACTTAGCCAGTCTTGAATTCAATGATCCTGGCTTTGTCATAAAAAGACGCAATGGGTTTACTCTGGAGATGACATGTATGGTCTGGCCGACCAAATAATGTCGTGTCTTCTGAACAGCGAAGACGAGAGCTAAACACTCTTTCTCGATAGGGTTGTAGTGAGATTCTGCTCCTATGAGAGTTCTGCTCAGATAATAAATGGCCTGCTCGTGGCCATTGTCGTCCTTTTGAGCGAGGAGGGCACCGAGGGAGTAGTCCATAGCCTTTACATAAAGCAAGAATGGCTTCCCTGATGTAGGGGCCACTAAGACTGGAGGCTTTGTGAGGTACCTCTTGATGTCTTCATAAGCTTCCTGACAAGCTTGATCCCATGCGAAGGAAGCACCCTTTTTCATGAGTCGGGTGAACGGTTGACAGCGGCCTGAGAGATTTGCAATGAATCTTCTGATATAAGCCAGCCTGCCTTGCAAGCCTCTAAGCTCTTTGAGATTCCTCGGTGGATGCATGCTCTGGATGGCTTTGACTTTGTCTGGGTCAAGATGAATCCCTTTCGATGTGACAATAAACCCAAGGAATTTGCCGCTTGACACTCCCAAGAAGGATTTTGTCGGGTTCATTTTCAGTTGATGCGCCCGCATTATGTCGAACATCGTTCTGAGGTCGCGAAGATGTTCATTCTTGTTGCGGCTTTGACGGCAATGTCGTCGACCTAACACTCCACCATTTTTTCGGAGATGATCGCGGAAGATCATACTCATTACCCGCTGATAGGTTGCTCGGCGTTCTTCAGTCCGAAGGGCATCACGGTGTAGCAGTATACCCCCAATGGTGTTCGGAACGAAGTATGCTTCTCGTCGTCGGGATACATCTTGATCTGGTTGTATCCTGAAAAGCCGTCCATGAAAGACATCCTTTCGAACCCGCATGTGTTGTCAATCATGACGTCGGTAATGGGCAGTGGGAATTCGTCCTTAGGACAAGCCGTATTGAGATCACGGTAGTCGATGCAGATCCGTATTTTCCCGTTCTTCTTGAGGACGGGGACTATATTAGCCACCCAATCTGGATGTTGTTCCTCCCGGATGAAGCCACATGCAATGAGCTTGTGAACTTCGACTTCAATAGCTTCCATGATGTTCGGGCGAAACCGACGTTGTTGCTGCTTGACTGGCTTGACGTCGGGCTTGATGTTCAGACGGTGCATAGCGACCTGTGGATCAAGTCCGGGCATATCTTTGTAGCTCCATGCGAAGACATCTATATACTCCTTCACGAGCATTATCAATTCTTCCTTTTCTGTAAGTGATAGGCTTTCACTTATAAAGATGGGTTTGGGATGGTCTTGACTTCCCAGATTGACCTGCATCACCTTGTCTTCAGTGGGTGGCTCGCGCGATTCGAATCGCTTTTCCCATTGGATGTTTAATTGCTGGGCCCACGGTTCTTCATCGGTAGCCTCCGCAGGTTCCAATTGACTGCTCGACGTCATATTAACAGTGAGGTCTTTGAACATTCCTCCTATACTGATATCGGAGTCCCACTCGGAGGATGAAGCCGAATGTGATGGAATTAGCCCGTCGTCTTTGACTTGAACTGTTACTGATGATGTGGGCGTGACGTAACCCAACCCCCTGCGTGTACTATCATAGTAGTTTGCAGGCTTCCTTTAGGCACAAGGCTCCGCATCAAACCGCGTCTTCCTTTTCTGAAATTCAGGCCTGCTCCATGCTTCAAATCGTACCCCATTTTCTTCATAATGTGGCGCGCTGGCCGCGCATAATGGAAGAACTGTGGATTGTCTGAGTCTGAACTTGAATCTGCGACCGCGGGTCCCCGTGGTTGAGTTCTACCGAAGATTATCAGTAACTGACCTTCTTTGGATGGCGGGATCACCAAGACGGCTCCTTCTGCGGATTCCATGGGCGTACTGGATGTACTTGGCTTATGTAAAGGCATGTGTAGGGAGCTATCCGTAATGGATTCAAATAGCCCAATAGTCGCGGGATAATCAAAAGAAATATTATCATTAATTACCCATTCATCCTCATCCTCTGAAGGAGTATTACATAGGGGATTATTGAGACATGCTATAATTGGTTCGCCAATCAGAATGGCTGGCATGCCTGCTTCGGATTCTGAATCCGCCTCATTGCCACTTTCATCATCATCTGGCAACGGTTCCTTGAGTGCTCCACCGGCCTCTTGATACAGGATAGCGTCGGTGAAGTAATTTTTCACCCTTTGAATGGTTGCTTCTCAGCAAAGACAGTTCGTACTATCGCATCATCTTCAACATATTTGAAGCATTGATGGAGGGTAGAAGGGACGATCCAGTTGGCATGGATCCATGGCCGTCCCAGCAGCAGGTTATATGATGTGTCAGCATCAATGACATAGCACGTCACTTCTGACTTCAGGCTCCCGATTCTGCAACGGAGTCAGATTTTCCCCAGTGGGTGACTGCTTCCGGCGTTGAAACCGTATATTGTAGTAGTGGTTATGGACAACCTATACAATGGTATGCCGAGGAAGTAGAGAAGCCTTTTGGGGATGATGCTGAGTGCAGACCCTGGATCAACTTGTACCCTCTCAATGTATGTTGAACCGATATATCCGGTGTAGTACAGAGGTCGATCGTGCTTGTTGTCTTTGAGAAACATATCTTCCGCTGTGAAGGTAATAGCGGGCACCTTTGACTGTGCATGATGACATGCTGGGCAAGGAGACTGAACGTCGTCGTTAGGGATTTCAGGCATGCATGTCAGAAAGGATTCTGAATTGGCTAGCGCATCCCTGAGTGCTTCTCTTGTTTCTTTTGAGAGGCGAAGGAGCTCGTGTATAGTGATACGAGCTAGGATATTGGCCAGCTGAGCCAATATGTCAAACCGAAAGGGCGTATCGAACCCTTGGCCTGGTGGTTTCTTCAACACATGGTCGAACCGTACCTCCCTAGGCCTCTCTTTTCCCTTTGCTGGGATTGGAGTGGATGCTGGTAGTTGTACTGACGTCGTTTGTCGTTGTGTCTCGTCAGTAAACTTTTCATACTGCCTCAAGTATGATTTTCCGGATCGGGTGCCCGTTTGTTGAGGCGTATCGGCTTGTGCTGTGCAAGCAAGCTTTTCTCCTTCAGAATCACTGAGGGAAGCCGATGTTAGATTGCCGTCGTCTGGCAGGATGGAGATGACATTGCAAGACTTGCCCTTTGAATTGGGCTGCTTTGGATCCCGCTGTACGTCTTGGACGAGGTCTGGATGTATCCACATGACTTCTCCTGTCTCCATTGTTAAGGGAACAAGACCCTTATTGTTTTAGCTGTAGCTGGAGGATGCTTGACTTCCAACCGTGGCGCAGGGACGGAATAAGTCCCGTCAGGAACTGTGACCTTTGGAGCTTTGCCGAACTCAAGAGTTACCATATTGGCAGTGACTTTCTTTTGCTCCGTCTTCAACGTTAGAACCCCGGCATCGACCAGGGCTTGTATTCTGTCCTTGAGGACATAGCACTTGTCAGTAGGATGGTGGATCATCCTATGGTAGAGGCAGTATTTAGGGTCGTTTGTGCGCCCTATCTCATTGGGACGCCGAGCATCTGGCAGCTTCATTTTGTTCCCCTTGTGGAGCAGATGAAATATCGTGACCACCTGATCGTCTTTGAAGGAGTACTGCTTTGAGAGAACTTAGGCTCCTGATTGTTGAAGCCGCTCTTCTTGGCTTTTGACTGCATATCTCCGGATAACTCCACAGACATAGTCTCTTTGCCTTTAGCTCGAGAAGATTGCGGTAGGTCGCTACGCCCTTTGTTGTTCATCCCCCACTTGCCTCTAGGGGCGGATGGTTCGAACTTTTTAGCCGACTTCTCGGCTATCTCAGCTTGTTCGACCAATTCCTTCCAAGTGTGGGCTTTGACGGCCCCCATGCGAACTTCCACTTGGTCTAGGAAGTTGTGTCTGCATGTCTGTAAGAGCATGGGTAATGGCATCCCTGCTTGGCACATCAAGGATAGATTTCTGAACCGTTCAATGTAGTCACGGACAGATTCGCCCTTCCTCTGCACAGTGGAGAGCAGTTTGTCCATGGTCACTTCGGTATCGTCCTCGTAGAAACGAGAGAGGAACCGAGTTTCCAGGTCGATCCAGGAGTTGATAGAGCCCGGGGGAAGACTTCGGAACCAGTCAAATGCCACCCCCTTTAAGGTGCCAATGAACAGCCTAGCCATGATGGCATCATTGCTTATAACATTACCAGTCTGAGACCGGAAATAGTAGATGTGCTGATTTGGCGAGCTTTTTCCATCATAGGTATGCAGCGTTGGCGGTTTGAACTTCGGTGGATATGGCACCGAATCCCACTCCAGCGGATAGGGACGGACTGCCCCTACCTTCTTTAATTCATCCCTCTGAGCTAGGGACGCGATTTGAGCTTGGAGGCCCTTGAGGACTTCGGCGTCTAAGACAGAACCTTCTTTGGATTTCTCCGTCTTTGACTGCTCATTGCTGAAATGTTCCTCTTCATCGTGATTGCTTCCGGCATCATTGTTATTCCGGTTATTGAGGAGTTGAGCGAGCATCTGTTGAATATTATCCAGAGCCTCTTGCTGAGTTCTGGAAGTTTGCTCCTGAGCCTCCAGGCGCCGACGAAGATCGTCGTTGACGTTATCAGCCATATTGACTGATGCTCGGTCTGTTCGCACCGAACTGACTGTCGCCGAAGAGGCGTACCCACTATCTTCATCTTCTTCGTCCGATGATTGGAGTGATCTCCTGGGCTGTGACGAGGCTAGGGCCGTCGGGGAAGAAGGCTGTTCATAAGTGTAGGGTATCGCCACCCTGGATCTGGTGTTTTGAAAAAACACCTTCTTCATGCACCAAGACTTCGCCTAAGCCTGGGCTGTAATCTGGATCTGGGGACTCTTGTCCTCTTCCGGTCATGTTGACGGATGCAGAGGGTAGATCTCGCGAGATGCTCCTTTTGCGGTGTTTCCCCGGAGCCTGTACCGATAGTCGATCAAAGACTGACCGTCGTCTTGGAGGCGTGGCGGGGATTGGTCCCAGCCGGCAGTGAACAGAGTGGAGTGTCACCAGCTGACATCCCACTTGTTGACAACAGGGGGAAGAGGTTTGTCTATCCGTCGACAATTTCCTCAAATCAGACCCGGTCAGGTCCCTGCAATCGAGTGCAAAGGCTCTTTTGGATGATGTCCTACTTCTTTTATCCCTGCAGATGGGATTAGCACTGAATAGTGCTTTGGTTCTAGCTTCGCCATAAAGCGAGAGTTTAGTGCCCGATGAACCGGAGGGCAGAGCACGTTGTGGTGCTTTGTCCGCTGTGCTGCTGCAAAGAGGAGGGACCTGGTGAGTACGCTGTGGTACTGTAGCTTTGTTCGTACGAACGAGGCTGACGCAAGGCGTTGCTGCTCTTGAATTGGACGACGGGTCCGTATCTTTATGATTGGAGCAGACAGGCATCTGCGAGAGAGAGGCGCGGTTTAGGCGTAGCTACGCCTGAGGCTTTGGTTGAAGACTTCTGTTTAGCTTCCATACCCGCCTTGGCAGAGGAGACTTAGGTTCATAGGGAACCTGATTAGCTACACGCGAGGCTGAGGGGTATTGGCAGAATTCTGCTTCCGGTTTCTGACTTGAAACCTTAGTCGTGAAACCCTCCTATGCTTCCGTGCTCGAAGCATTGGGCCACCCCCAGAGAGGACTTCTTCAAATCTTGCTTGATCGAACTGAACCACCAAGTTCTCACAAGTAAAGGAATCAGACTGCGGACGTGCTTCCTTGTTGCGCCAAATAACCGTAGTAGGTTCGTAAAGAACCTTTTCAGTCTCCGCAGAGACTTTCCTTGAAGATTTAGCCAGAGAAGCTCTGGCTGCACCGGCTTTTCTGAATTCAGAGTTAGACCCGAAGGTCTATTCGTCGCATTGCGACACTTGATTCTCGGCAGTGGAGAATTTCATCCCCAGCGGAGTCGCCATCTTGTTTTCCATTATGTTTGCAAAGGGGGAAAACTTACAAAAAAAGAGTTTGAGGAGCTAAATTACAAGTATTCTTAAAAAGATTACAAGTAGATCTCCTCAGAGATTCTGGAGAAGTGTGCCGATAGGAGTCTGGTCAGCGCGCGACCACTTTGTCCCTTTGACGATGCGAGCGATGAGATTCCCTTCTCGCCTGGTTCGGGGAATCAGAGAACAGAAGGTTGGTAGAACCCTCTTGTTGCTTCTCAAAATCGCCTTCAATTAGGAATTCCTTCTCGCCTGGTTCTGGAGATTCCTTGAGAAGAAGGACGATGTTAGGGTATCAACACCCTGGTTAGAGAAAGCAATTCTCTAAAAGGTCTCTGAATTCGAGAGCGCACGGTGCGTTATGAAGAAGCCTCTGCTTGTGGAGTCCTCTTTTCTCCGATTGATTGATCGATCTCTTGCGCGTCTGTATGCGTCCTTTCGGTTTTCGATTCATTCTCCTTGTACCCCTGGCGGGTTATTTATAGGGAGAGCAAGGGTATAATTGTCCCTTGAAAATATAGAAACAGATTGAATCAGATCTGTTTAAATCTGAAAGTAGCCTTGCTGCGAGGCTAGGATTGGCAGGTCGGTGGACCTTCTTGATCTGTTTTGATCCTTTCCATATCGTTGGAAGGATTTCCCCTGATCTTCTTACTCGTTTTAAGAAGAGTCAAGAGATTGTGGCAATCAACTGCCAAATTTGATCTCTGATTTGATCTTGATTGGATTTGATCTGATTGGATCCGATCTTATCCGGAGATTTGATTGGTCAAAGGTTGACCATAGCAGATTCATAGCGGTGCTGTCCGCATTGAGCTCGTAGCGGGGCTAGAGACAGCTTTTGGCGAAGTCCAAAAGAAACCCTTTGGCGGCGCTGGAAGTCCTCTGTGGCGAAGTTTGCGAGTCAGCTTCTTGGCGAGGCTTTGGATGACTTCAAGGCGAAGTTGGGTGATGTTAGCCTCTCAAGCGAGGCTATCCCTTTGGGCTCATGCGATGCTAAGTGCTAGCACCTTAGACCTGCTGAGGTCTGTTCAGAAACAATCCGGGTTCACTGTCTGCTTGCTGGATCAGTAGAGTCCAAGTTGCTTCCTTGTCCCTTAGAGATGGGTGAAAACTGGTCTTCAGCTCGTCTGTCACTTGTCTTTTGTAAATGTCAACAAGTTTAGACATTGTTCGGACCAATAAGAATCTTGTCTTTTTTAAGTGTCAACAACCTCTACCGAAGAGGGTTACAAACCAAACTCTACCTCTCACTAGAGGGAGCAAACCAATCACCCGTTCACCTCTACCAAAGAGGGATACTCAAAGAACAAAGGTGTTTACAACAAGTGGTTCCAAAGACCACAAACAATCTCTCTTTCTTTTCTCTTTTCACAAAACAAATGATCCTAATAGATTAGGATAGAAGATAGCTCAAGTGTGGAAACAAGGTGTTTTTGGAAACAAGCAACAAAGAAAAACTACTAGGGAAATCTCTTGTAAATGATAGAAAATGAAAATCAATACAATCTCGCAAAACCCTAGTTTTCTTTGATTTTCCAAAAACCCAAAGCAATAAAGATGAGAAGTTTAAAGCCCAAAAACTCTTTTTAAAACTTGTTTTAAACTCAAGAAAACTGGGAATTTTTCTCTTATAAAAACCTTGGCCAAAATCCCAAAGAATTGGGGTTTATATAGGCCCATCAGAAAACTAGCCGTTAGGCTGATGTGGCAGCCTGACAGGCTGACGGTCGACCGGCCCGGTCGACCGCCAACGGTCAGAAATGTGACCGTTGGGCAACCACAGTCGACCGGCACGGTCGACCCAAACAAACAGAGAGCTCTGCTCTCAGCCCGGTCGACCCGTACGGTCGACCGAGTTTGTGTCTGCCAGACGTGCACAAGTCTGTGCACGTCGGTCGACCCTTGGGGTCGACCAGCCCATGGTGCGGTCGACCGTCCGGGTCGACCGACCGGCCTGTCAGCACAAACCGGGTCAGAAAAACTAGGAAAAATATTTTATAAAAATCTTTTATCTTTTTCTGAAAATTTCATAAAACTTGTTTTAACATTTTATATTGAAACACAAACAAGTGATAACAATTTCAAGACATATATCAACATATCAATTCATTTTTGTGTCTTGCAAATTTTATCAAAACAAACACTTGTATTTTTATCAAACTTGGATTTTTCAATAGCATGAATAGGATAGTCAAAATAAGTTTGTCTAGCAAGTTTAAAGCATGTATGTATATCTAGAACATATCTAATATACATAGAAATAAAGTAAACTTGTTTTGATATACTATTCATGAAAACCAAAAGCAAAACATAAAACGTGTGTGTTATTGTGCACTTGAGCATATCAACTATACTAAGCTTTACAAATGGATCTAAAACACACTAAACTATGGATACCTAAGTCTTCTTGACGATCTTCATCTTCAAGGCGACTCGATCCACAAACACCGTGATCCATGAGCTAGGCAAGGTATGATCTTGATGCTTTGGCCCTGGAATCACTATGAAAAGCTTCTAAACACCTTTGTTGAAGCTAATCACCAACTAATATCTTGCTAATGATCTGAAACTTAAAATCACAAGAATATTAGTAAACATAACTACATGAGTTAATCATCATCAAAACTAGGGTGGAAGGCCTTTGGGCCAACAATCTCTCCCTTTTTGATGATGACAAAACTCATGGAGTTATATATGCATGGATTAAAGTTAAGCTTCAAAGAAGCTCCCCCTTAACTCATGCATAAACAAATAAACAATAAATATGCAATAAATGGCAATGCATACCAATTTAAACTTTCAAACAAACATGAAACACAAATCTTTATGTATTATTGTTATGCATGAACATGGTGATTCCAAAACATGCATATTCAAAATATGTAAACATGTTCTAGAAGCTCTAGATACCAATTAAATTAATAAAACATTAACAAAAACACTAGATGCTCTAGATACCAATAAAACTTAATATATGCAAAAACATAAGTATGCATATATAAAACAAAATCTTTCTCAAATAATTCTCCCCCTTTTTGTCAATCATCAACAAGGGGTAAACAATCAAAACAATAAATGAGGGGTAAAAATCTTTCTCCCCCTTTTTATCAATCAAAACAATAAAACAATGTTCTCCCCCTTTTTGTCTAAAAACAAAAACAAGATCAATAAGGGGTGACAATCAATTAGGATATCAAATGAAAATATGTCAATGAAGCATCTTGATACCAATTGAAAAAAATAAAGATCAATAAATGTTATATGCTATATACATTCATGAAGAGGAAGACGCTAAGTTAGCTTCCCTAACACATATGCATTACATGAAGGAGGGATGTTAAGCCCTAATTCACATAACACACATTATGTAATGCATAAGAGGAGATGTGAAGCTCCCCCTACACACGTGTACCACATAAAGAAGAGATGTTAAGCTCTTCAATACACAATACACTCAACATGAATCTATATGTAGAAGAGATGTTAAGCTCTCCTTGCATATAGTCAATACAAATCAAAAACTTTTGTATTTTTTTTAAATAAAAATTTTTAGATACCAATTTAAAACATAAGACATCTTGATATCAAAAGATAGTATTTTCTTTTAAGCCAAATAAATAATTGAAATGACCAATTTTTTTATCATAAAGTAAGGGAGTGGAAATACAAGTACCAATTGAAATATGAAAAACGAATTTTCTCCCCCTTTATGAAATACCAACAAAAATAATGCGTAGGCTTGTAATAAGATACCAATTGAAAACTAAATCAATTGAAATAAAGTTGAAGTTCAAGCTCTAGCATAAACAAGATTTGTGCTTAAGATATAGAAATATAGTAGCACAAATAGAACAAGTATATGTGTATGAAATAGAATGAGTACCAATCACTAATAGATGATGCCAATTGAAAATATACATACACAATAAACATATGAGTATACAAAGAGATCAAAATGATACCAATTGAAAGAATTCAATGATACCAATTGACATAACAATAAGTTCAAGTGTATACATCATATTACAATACCTCCCAATCATGGTTCAAGTTTTAAATGATTTTCATTTTAAAGCATACATGACCATGATCTCCCATCCATCCTCCCATAAGGGTAGGGGTTTTCAAAAATAGGTTTGAAAATAGAGTATGTTTGAAAAACTCTACCTAAGTGAAGAATACGAACTAGTTAAAATGAAATTTTTGTTAACTAGTACGAAATCCTTCAAGTAAGGAATAAAACAAAATAGTTTTTCATAAAACATGAAATTCACATGATAATCAACACTCTAATCCAATTAGGCATAAATATGACTCATGAAAATAAAACATGAGTAAATATAGAAAGTGAGTGTACAAATAAAGTGTGAATATCATAATCATGAAAATTTTCATTAAGCTCAATTAGTCCTTAAACATGAAAACATAAAAATCATTAAAACTTATTTAATCTTCAAGGTATATGTATGTCTTATACAAATTAAAGTATACATACATATCCAAACACAAAGAATCCACAAAGATATATGCATTAAGGCACGTGGCTCAAAAGGATAAACATGTATATCTAATAGTTTGGACAAGATAGACATATACATGAAGTTAAACAATTAAACACAAAATCAAGAAAAACTAAATTTTCATCAAGACAAATTTCATTTCAAGGTATATGTATGGATTGTCAAACATGAAGTATACATACATATCCCTAAATACAATTGAGTCCATATATAGATTTGCATGAAAGGCAAATGACTCAAAGAGTATACATGTATATCTTAAAGTTTGGCAAAATAAACATATATGAAGTGAAAACACACAATCATAAAACAATTTAAAAAATGAGAATACAAGTTAGAAATGTATGAATCATCAAAACTAGACTATACTAGCACATCTAATGGGTTCAAATAAGCATTCAAGCTCAAACATATATAGATTTTTTTGTGGCCCACTATATGCACAAGTATAATTCCTAGTCTTAATAAAAACTAACATCTAAACATATATTCAAAACATGAAGCATCAAAACAAATATAAAAATCATCATGATAAAACTAAAGCATGATTACTATGTAAATTCACATGTATTAGATTCATGATGTACATTATAGCTTAAATAAAAGTGAGAACACTAAGTATGGGTTCATATAAGCATGTGTGTCTCAAATACTATACATGTATGTCAAGGATCTAATAAACATGGTATTTACATACTAATCCATAGACAATGAAACATGCTATAAAACATCAAAACATGCTAATAATGATAAGAGTGAAAAGCATGTAATAAATGGGAGTTTAGGAATTGTTACCAAAACCTAGAAGGCAACTCTCCTTGTCTCCAAAACATGGTGGTCATCTCCACCAAATCTTCCCTTAAAAGTGATGCATCCAATTGATTTCCTTTTAAGTCCGGAACGCATCCGCTCCAAGGTGCCATCACTCTCATGTCATGTGAGAGCCCACACCTACATCAAATAAAGGAAGGGTGGTCTTTGGTACCCATACTCTTTTGGGTCCATGGGGGTTAGTACCTTCTCTAACCCAAACAAACTTATTTGCTAAATTTACATTATGTAATCTATCAAAGCAAAATTTAGTAAGGTGGCCCTTACGTCCACAATGTGTACAAGTGTACACATGAGCATACATATGGTGATGGGTGTGTCCGTGAGAAGCATGTGTATGCCGTGGAGGGTGTGCATGCATAAAGGATGGAACTTGTTTCTTTCGAACCAAGGATTCCAAGCGTGAGTGGTTCATGGCACATTGGCTCATAGTGGAGCCCAAACAATCAACTTTCTTCTTTAACAAACAAATATCATCATTAATCCTAGAAGAAGAGGTACATGCACTAGGTAGACTAGATGAAGAGGCTACACTAGCATGGCAAACATGTGAATCAATTTTAACTTTCAAAGATTCATTTTTCTTAACACAAATGTCTAATTCTTTTGTAATGAAAACAATTTCATTTTTCAAAGACTCATTTTCTTTTAAAACAAATTCAACTTTTGAAGATAAAGCATCATTATTTTTCAAAACATTATCACAATCATTTTTAGATTTTAAAAATTCATTTTCTTTAAGTGCAAGGTCTAATTGAGATCTTAATGAATCCCTTTCATTATAGACTTCAACCTTCTCTTGCAAAACATTGTTAAGTTTAGAATGCAAACTCTTATTTTCTTTTTCAATTCCTAGACTCTTCTTTTCAACAAATTATATTTTTCTATTAATTTTTCACACACAATAGAAAGTTCTTCATTTAAAGCATGGGGATCAACATAATCATCACATGAAGAACTAGCATCAAAACTATCTAGTTGAGATTCAAATGTACCTCAAGGGAGTCATTCCCTTGGACCGTATAGCATTGTTGTGGCTCGGATTCTCCACTAGACTCCTCCGGTTGATTTGGCAATTGAAGCTTGGAGGTGGTGGTGGTTGTCAACTTGTTCCACACTACAAAAGCGGAATCAAGGTTAGAAACACACAAAAGATAATCTTTAGGTAATGTGCTTCTAATGGCCTCTAGGGCTTGTGCATTGGCCCCTATATGATTGCGATCTCCAAGATAGCATTTCTTGGTGGCCGTAAGAAAGACATGCAAACCTAGGGTCTTTAGGTACATGGACATCCTATACTTCCAAACAACAATGTTGGAAGGATCAAAGCTAGGTGGGGTCATGAAGTCCATGGCAAACTATATGAGTGTGCAAACAAGCAAATGCAAACAATAGACTAGCAACCAAATCGATCTCACTCCTAGGATGTTAAGCCTAATATCAGGAGCACTAGCTCTGATGCCAATTGAAAAACACCTAGAGGGGGGGTGAATAGGTGCAAGTGCTAATCTAGTGAACTAAGTGCTCTAAATGCGGAAGCTTAAAACTATTCTTGCAACACACTTAATACAACACACAAGTGTAGCCGAATTCCCCGTGAAGGGCTCTGGACTAACTCCTCTTGATTCCCCTTGAATGGGTTGAGGTGCTATGTGAAGCTCTTGTGGTTAAGTATAAGTGAGGCACACACAAACAACCAAGCATATACAAGATATAGCAATATGAAATATGCAAGGCACAACAAGCAATATATGATATGAATGAAGTATGATGCTTTGCACAAATAAATGAGAGAGAGAGTTGAGAGACAAGTGGATCAAACGCAAAGGCCAAGATATGTTTCGAGATTCGAGCACCTTGCTCTACATCCCCGCCTACACCACCGTGTAGGATTTCCAATCCACTATAACGTCCACCGAGGACTCCCACCGAGGGAACCTTCACCGAGAAGGATTTTTACAACAAGGGAGTACCGAACTCCTCTCTCAAACAACCACCTCACAACCGAGGGGTAGGCCCGTAGCCAATACAACAACCAACCAACACCTCTACCGAAGAGGGTTACAAACCAAACTCTACCTCTCACTAGAGGGAGCAAACCAATCACCCGATCACCTCTACCAAAGAGGGATACTCAAAGAACAAAGGTGTTTACAACAAGTGGTTCCAAAGACCACAAACAATCTCTCTTTCTTTTCTCTTTTCCACAAAACAAATGATCCTAATAGATTAAGATAGAAGATAGCTCAAGTGTGGAAACAAGGTGTTTTTGGAAACAAGCAACAAAGAAAAACTACTAGGGAAATCTCTTGTAAATGATAGAAAATGAAAATCAATACAATCTCCCAAAACCCTAGTTTTCTTTGATTTTTCAAAAACCCAAAACAATAAAGATGAGAAGTTTAAAGCCCAAAAACTCTTTTTAAAACTTGTTTTAAACTCAGGAAAACTGGGAATTTTTCTCTTGTAAAAACCTTGGCCAAAATCCCAAAGAATTGGGGTTTATATAGGCCCATCAGAAAACTAGCCGTTAGGCTGATGTGGCAGCCTGACAGGCTGACGGTCGACCGGCCCGGTCGACCGCCAACGGTCAGAAATGTGACCGTTGGGCAACCACGGTCGACCGACACGGTCGACCCAAACAAACAGAGAGCTCTGCTCTCAGCCCGGTCGACCCGTACGGTCGACCGAGTTTGTGTCTGCCAGACGTGCACAAGTCTGTGCACGTCGGTCGACCCTTGGGGTCGACCAGCCCATGGTGCGGTCGACCGTCCGGGTCGACCGACCGGCCTGTCAGCACAAACCTGGGTCAGAAAAACTGGGAAAAATATTTTATAAAAATCTTTTATCTTTTTCTGAAAATTCCATAAAACTTGTTTTAACATTTTATATTGAAACACAAACAAGTGATAACAATTTCAAGACATATATCAACATATCAATTCATTTTTGTGTCTTGCAAATTTTATCAAAACAAACACTTGTATTTTTATCAAACTTGGATTTTTCAATAGCATGAATAGGATAGTCAAAATAAGTTTGTCTAGCAAGTTTAAAGCATGTATGTATATCTAGAACATATCTAATATACATAGAAATAAAGTAAACTTGTTTTGATCTACTATTCATGAAAACCAAAATCAAAACATAAAACGTGTGTGTTATTGTGCACTTGAGCATATCAACTATACTAAGCTTTACAAATGGATCTAAAACACACTAAACTATGGATACCTAAGTCTTCTTCACGATCTTCATCTTCAAGGCGACTCGATCCACAAACACCGTGATCCATGAGCTAGGCAAGGTATGATCTTGATGCTTTGGCCCTGGAATTACTATGAAAAGCTTCTAAACACCTTTGTTGAAGCTAATCACCAACTAATATCTTGCTAATGATCTGAAACTTAAAATCACAAGAATATTAGTAAACATAACTACATGAGTTAATCATCATCAAAACTAGGGTGGAAGACCTTTGGGCCAACAGTTTTATTATATATATATATATATATATATATATATATATATATATATATATATATATATATATATATATATATATATATATATATATATATATATATATATATATATATATATAGAGAGAGAGAGAGAGAGAGAGACTTGTGTGCTTTCAAAAGGATTTGAGTCCAAATCCTTCCCACTCAAATTCAACCCTCCGACATTCAAATACAAGATCCACTCAGTTGAATGATTTATATTATTTCAAGTATCTATATACCAAAATCAATTGTTTTGAATACTTTTTGCCCATCCATAAAGCGGCGCAAAATGGACGGTCGAAAGTAGAGAGTTGGTTAGATCTACGTCTTTAGACATATAAATTCTCGATCGGGACAGTTCATTATGATCTAAACATTTTAAAATCCCTACAAATCAATTTTTGTTAGGTTTTAAATGTTCTACACCGTTAAAGTAACCAACTCATTAATTAGGCCGTCCGTTTTCTCCTACTTGATGCATGGGCAAAGAGTATTCTAAACACTTAATTTTTAGTTATACATACTTGAAATAGTATAGATCAACTTTAACAGAGTGGATCTTGTATTAGAATGTCAAATGTTGGTATTTAAGGAAAGATTCGACCTTAGATCCTACCAGAATGACACAAGTGTGTGTGTGTGTGTGTGTGTATATATATATATATATATGTACACACACACAAATACACACACATAGACTTGTGTCTTTCCAAAAGGATTTGAGACCGAATCCTTCTCACTCAAATACCAACATCCGACATTCGAATACAAGTTCCACTCCGTTGAAGTGAGTTGGTTAGTTTAACGGTGTAGAACATTCGAAACCTAACAAAATTTGGTTTGTAGGGGTTTTTTAAATGTTTAGATCATAATCAAATGATCATATTGAGAATTTTATGTGTAAAGACATAAATCTAACCAACTGATTACTTTCGGCTGCCTATTTTGCGTCGCTTGATGGATGGGAAAAAAGTATTCAAAATACTTAATTTTTTATCTTTAGATACTTAAAATAATATAGATCAAATTCAACAGAGTGAATCTTAATTCGAATGTCGGAGGGTTGTATTTGAGTTGGAAGGATTCAGGCTCAAATCCTTTTGGAAGGACACAAGTCTATATAGTCCTTCCGAAAGGCTTCAAGCCCGAATCCTTCTCACTCAAATACAACCCTCTGACATTCGAATACAAGATCCACTCCGTTGAAGTTGATCTATATTATTTCAAGTATCTATAAATAAAAAATTAAGTGTTTTGAATACTTTTTTCTCATCCATCAAGTAACGCAAAATGAACGATCGAAAGTAGTGAGTTGGTTAGTAGTATGTCTTTAGAAATACAAATTCTCGATCCGGCCATTTTATCATGATCTAAACATATAAAAACCCCTACAAGCTAATTTTTGTTAGATTTTAAATGTTCTACACTGTTAAACTAACTAACTCACTATTTAAGCCGTCCGTTTTCCCCCAACTTAATGCATGGGCAAAATGTATTCAAAACACTTGATTTTTTGTTTATAGATACGTGAAATAATATAGATCAACTTCAACGGAGTGGATCTTGTATTCGAATATCGGATGTTAGTATTTGAGTGGTAAGGATTCGGCATCGGATCCTTCCGGAATGACATAAGTGTGTGTGTATTGTGAGAGAGAGAGAGAGAGAGAGAGAGAGAGAGAGAGTTGTATCTTTCAAAAGGATTTGAGCCTGAATACTTCCCACTGAAATTCAACCCTCCGATAATCGAATACAAGATCCACTTCGTTGAAGTTGATCTATATTATTTCAAGTATCTATAAACCATAAATCACGTGTTTTGAATATATTTTGCTCATCCATCAAGAGGCGCAAAATGGACGGCCGAAAGTAGTGAGTTGGTTAGATCTATGTCTTTAGACATAAAAATTCTCGATCCGGCCATTTCATTATGATCTAAACATTTAAAAATTCCTATAAAATAATTTTGTTAGGTTTCAAATGTTCTACACCGTTAAACTAACCAACTCATTGTTTAGGCCGTCCATTTTTCTCCTACTTGATGCATGGACAAAAAGTATTCAAAACACTTAATTTTTGGTTTATAGATACTTGAAATCATATAGATCAACTTCAATGGAGTGGATCTTGTATTCGAATGTTGGATGTTGGTATTTGAGTGAGAAGGATTAGACCTCAAATCCTTTTGGAAGGACACAAGTCTCTCTCTCTCTCTCTCTATATATATATATATATATATATATATATATATATATATATAATATATATATATATATATATATATATATATAAACTTAAGTCATTCCGTAAGGATTCGAGCCCGAATTCTTCCCACATAAATACAACCTCTGATATTCGAATAGAAGATCCACTCCATTGAAGTTGATCTACATTATTTCAAGTATCTATAAATCAAATATCAAGTGTTTTGAATACTTTTTGCCCATCTATCAAGCGGCGCAAAATGGACAACTAAAAGTAGTGAGTTAGTTAGATATATGTCTTTAGACATACAAATTCTCAATCCGGCCATTTTGTCATGATCTAAACATTTAGAAACCCCTGCAAACCAATTTCTATTAGGTTCAAATGTTCTACACCGTTAAACTAACCAACTGATTATTTAGACCGTTCGTTTTTCCCTACTAGATGCATGGGCAAAAAGTATTCAAAACACTTGATTTTTGATTTATATATACTTGAAATAATATAGATTAACTTTAACGGAGTGGATCTTGTATTCGAATGTCAGATATTGGTATTTGAGTGGGAAGAATTCGGCCTCGAATCCTTCTAGAATGACACAAGTCTCTCTCTCTCTATATATACACACACACACACACATATATACAAATATATATGTTGAGTTGATTCCCTAAGAACGGTTCTCACGAATTTCTGTGAGAACTTTTATGTGACCATTGAATCTTGTAACGCCCCGATCCCGCGGGTACGGGGACGTCACTGCAACGTATATACGCAAGTCAGAAGTACCTTCACGTATATACGCTAAGCATCAGTACAGGCGAGAATCAGAGTACGAAAGCAGTGGTGCATTATACATTCCAAACACATGAGTACAATTACAAAGTTATCACCAGAGGTGATCCAATATTACATGAATATTATCACTGATATGCGCAATTGCGAGATTACAAGCAGATGTACATGGATGAATAGTACAAAAGAGCACTCACGAGTTTACTAAAGGAAAACTCGAGAGGCACACAGGGGGCCTGGAAGGATGGAGCTCTGGGCGGTCTGCTGGGGATCCACGCTTCAGCTGCGCCACTCTGATCAACAACAGGGAGAATCCACACGCTCCAAGCTCCTTGACCTGGACATGAGAATCCAGGGGAGTCAGATGAAACTCCCCAGGCGAGCGGTGAAGCAAAAGCCAAGTGGCGAGCAGGGGTAAGTACATGTATAGTGATACAACCGAATAAAGCCGGGGACGAGCAAATCTGATTGTATGGTTTCAGATCACGGCTCCATAAGACTAGTACGTCGAAGGAATAATCCAAACAAGAAAACCCTCATCTATATACCCTTATCTTATGTCACCATAATCTAAGCACATACAACCCGACTGTACTCAGGGCATGATAAGATAATGAGCAGGAGGCAGGTGGATACAAGGAATAGAGCAGGGCATGAGCAGTTAATATAATAGTACTCATAAAACGGAAATCTGAAGTAAAATCCAGGACAAGCAAATATGGTAAGGCATATCACAAGAATAGCCGTTTAAGCTGCAGGCTTCAGTATGCGTCCCATTCCACATACCTCCACTTACAACTTAAAGAGCCGGTTATTAGACACTTATTATTACTCGTCTTACCCTGATATCTAGCTATGTGAACTAGCGTCCCAGCACACATAGATCCATATCCGAGTAAAGCAAAGTTGTTATTGGAAACCAGCGGGGTATCAACGAACTATGTTTACAGTGGGTCCCGTACATACCCGGGACCACGGCCCAGGATTGTTCCGTTGCTTGGTGACGGAACCTGCCGCAAGGCTAACAGGAGGGTCTTATAGGATGCCCTTGTCAAGATGGTACCAAGAAGGAGGGAGCCAGCACTCCCCTCGGTCGCCTGGAGGCCCACAGGTCAGACCGGAACATGTAGTTGCATAACATTCCTAAAACCACTGTAAACACGAACACATATTGATAGCCGCATGTTTCCCCGACCCGATGCAAGTTGTTCCTTTTATGATTTATTAGGTTAATTATCAATTTACGGGAATAACAGGAACAGGACATGATCAGGAATTCAGGAGTTCAGGTCACTGTATATAATACAG
Source organism: Agave tequilana (assembly GCA_038442645.1). Lineage (NCBI taxonomy): Eukaryota > Viridiplantae > Streptophyta > Magnoliopsida > Asparagales > Asparagaceae > Agave > Agave tequilana. Next base: position 233,184 of record JAVJIF010007150.1, read on the forward strand.
GATAACAGGTCACTGATCATGATACAGGATATCAGGTCACTGTACATAGTACAGGATAACAAGACAGGGTTCCCGTAAATGTGATAATCACAGGTCAAGTATATCATGCTGGGTGTCAAGTGATAGCATGACAGGATGATGATATTAGACAGGTAACCAGTCATGTCAAGAGATTGATATAAATCTGGTGGCAAGTCATGTCATAACAAGGGGTCTTGCCAAATAGTAGCATGTCAGGTGTCAGGTGATAGTACAACAGTTGTCAAGTGATATACATGTGTTAAAAGTAATATGAAAACGACAAGTAGTATAGACAGGTGTCAGGCATGAAGTAATGGCATGGGGTAGAATAGTAGCTGAGCACAAACAAAGCGGAGCTGAGCAAGCTGGAAGTACAGACAGCAAACAGTATTTAACACTGGAGCGTCTGGCGAGGTTACCGGGACGACTCGACTGAAGTACGAGCGGTAAATCCGGCAGCAACTCACCTAGACGAATCTAGTGGTAAAGTGCTGAACGCTGATCATGATAACCAGGCGGAGCTGAGAAACTTGACGATCCCAATCACGCCTCTTCCGAGACAGTGAGGGACCGGAGGCTGAACTGAGGACCTGCCGATCCCAATCACCTCTCTTTCGAGATAGTGAGTGACCGGAGGTTGAAGGGTCCGGAAGCCAAGTATGGTATAAGGCAGTACAATACATCACAGGCATGGTATATGTGCAAGGATGAAACTACTCTAGTACAAGCATTCGTCACAGAGCAATACATGTCCAGATATTGGCACTCGGCCATACACAAATACATGGACTCAGCCCAATACAAAATACATGGAAACATGGAATAAAATACATATCGACCCGACAAGCGGGAATCCCAAATGGAGGCGAGAGCGAGAACACTCGCCCAACCAATAAAATAGGAAAGCAAGAGGATAGCGAGATTACTCGCCTAAAATATGGTGAAATCTCTGATATCCGGAATCCAGGAGATCAACGCTTCAATGCGTTAGAGAGAAGGTAATAGGTAGAGGGGGATCAGGAGAGAGAGAATAAGAGAGAGAAAGAGGAGAGAAGGGACATCCATCAAGTGATAAGCCATGTAATAGCCATATACATAATACATGACCCGAGAATAATGTTCATGTACAAAGAAGGAATCAACAATAGTCAACAGCCAAGATTAGTCGACTAGGGGTAATATTAGTCGACTAATAGGGGAGTTAGTCGACTAATAGAAAGGGCAAGTCGACTGATAGGCTGCGTTTCAGAAAAAGGCTGGCGTTTCAAGAATGGCGTTTCAGGATGGGTTAGTCGACTAGGAACAGGGGTTAGTCGACTAGTCTGCTGCGTTTCGCAAAACGGCGTCTCACGAAGTCGCGTTTCATAGGTCCGCGTCTTGCCACAAGTCCGCGTCTCATGAATCCGCGTTTCATAAGTCCGCGTCTCACCAGAAAGAGTTAGCCAATTTGGAATGAAAGAGCAGGTCGCGTTTCAAGAAAGAGCGCGTTTCTCAAGGTCGCGTCTCACATGGTCGCGTCCCACAAGGCCGCGTTTCCAAGAGGCACGTTTCCCAGATTCGCGTTTCCAAGATTCGCGTCTCAGGAAAGTTAGTCGACTAGGGAGAAGGATCAGTCGACTAGAAGGTTGTGTTTCAGAATAACAAGGCAGCGTTTCACAGGATTAGTCGACTGGGAAGGAGGGCTAGTCGACTAATAAGGGAAGTTAGTCGACTAATGACCAAGTCAAGTCGACTAACAGAGTGCAAATCAGGGAGCAGGATCCTGTTAAGTGCTGAGTTCACTGATATGAAAATGCAAGGGCTCTGATGAGTCATCCAAGTCTTGGAGAGTGAAGTTACTCGTCCAAAACGCCATCTAGAAGCAGGGAAAAACACAAGTGAAGGAGATGGGTCTTGGTTGAGTTGTCGTTAACTATCACCAAACGATCACCGGAATAATCGCGAACGATTATTGGAAGATCCACGGCGATGTCTCCAACGAAGAGAAGCTCGGCCCCAATCCAAAAGGAGTGGCGGCCCCCAGAGTCATGCAGGTGATGAAGAAGAACACGGCCCCCAATCCGAAGGAGTCAGCCGGTCTTTACCAGAGAAGGAAGGAGATGGTGATAGTGATGATGCTTGGTTCACTGCTGCAGAAATGGAGGAGAAGATGAAGGGAAATGGTGGAGAACAAGTTGGCCAAAGGAGGGAGCATCAAGGCTGCGTTTGTTGCCTTTGCTCTCTGGAAACAAAGAGGAAGAAGAGAGAAAGAAGAAAAATGAATGGAGAGAGAGGGAGGGGGGTTATTATAGGCAAAGGAGCAATAATGGCAAGTTGACTTTGGGGATGCCAAGTGAGAGTTCTCCCCACTCAAACGCAGCCCACAAAAGCAAGATGGCGTTTAGGCCAAATTAGCCAACGCGGGAATAAATGCGGCGTTTCAAGGGAGAAGCAAAGTGGCGTTTCACAAAAGGACAAAAAGGCATGATGCTTGATGGGAGTTGGTGGCAGCACATTAAATGAAGTGTGGGGAGAAGTGAAGAGAAGATCTTTGCATTAAATGCAAGATCCAAGGATGGTGAAGCCGGCGTTTGAGGAAGGAAAAAATGGAAAAAGACAAAATGGAATATCAAGGCAAAATCCCGGTATCTGGGAAAACACCAAAAACTCCGGAAAACCTCAAAAATAAAGTAATCCAGAAAGCTTCCCAAAAATTCTCAAAAATAATAAATATTATAAAATGATTTTTGGTGAAATCAGTTTTCAGAAATTCAATGCCATGTTCAAATTAAAAATCCTGAAGTCCACCGTCAATCTCGGTCTACACCGGGTTGGCCGGGTTTTGATAAATTCTGAAAATTCTCAGAAAAAGTATTTAGATAGAGAATATTATTTTAAGAAATAATGTCTAAAGACACTATTAGAAATTCCAATCTGTTCGTAAATAAAAATCCAGGAATCGGTCAACGAAACTGGCCGACACCGGTTTTGAAGATTTACAATTAAATCCAGGAAAATTTCAGAAAATTACAGAAAATCCAAAATATTGGAAAACGATGTTTAAAACTGAAATCGATCAAATCGGAATACCGGAATGCCCAAATCGAGCAAATCTAGGATCGGGCCCTCGGTTCAGACTAGGGCTGACTCCGAGTCCACGAATCCAAATCCAAGACAAAACGTTCATATAAAGAATTCATAATACAAAACAAATACAGGAAGTAAATCGAAAAATATACGATTAAAAATACGAATACGCAACTAGGTACGTATTCCGGGAACGGGGTGTTACACTCTATCCACCTTACAAAAAATTGCGTCCTCGCAATTTCGATAAGGGGTGGAATGAACACAAAAAGATAGGAATGAGGATTATGCCAATCAAGATATGAATAACTATGAGCTGATCTCCCAGATTGAACAACTATCTCAAGGCATTTCTGCACTTCTGCCGCATTCATATAACCTCTGACGGTGTCATAATAATACTGATCTGATGTCTGCTTATAAAAGAATACTGCCAGAACTTCAAAGGACTAACCCATTCTAAACAATATAAAGTGAGCTGACTTGGTAAGATAATCAATAATACTTCGATCAGACTGTGAGCTAAAGCTAATGAAATCCATAGTGCTGAAGTCCATAATATAATAAAAAACCCTGCATAGTAAGATGTTATCCTTTGCAGTAGAATCACTGACGGCTGCATACTGGGCTTTGTTAACTCTGAAAGACGTAGCCAAGAATATAAAATAACTATGAAGAATTGGAATACTGACTTATGAATGAAACCGACTGCAGATGAAACAGGAAGAAGATATCTGAGCCCTGCAAGATTTGTAGAATGGATCATTGACAAGGCCATGGCGATAGCTCAGATATAGTGATGAAACTCTGTTCAGCAGATCCATAAAAGTACGCTAGAAGAAATCCGAGGAATGGCTAGAGTGCCAAGCACTGAAGGGACTAGCCACGGATGAAACCAAGCCTGGATGAGGTTATCGCGTAACACAGCTCAGGTGTTAAACATTAGGGTGCGGCGAGGCTAACGCTCTGCGAGACTCGCATATAGCGAAGTTCACGCGACGAAGCCAGCGCGTAACACAACGCTAAATGCTAAGCACCAGGGGCAGCGAAACTCACACCTGGTCAGGTTCACGGATGACTAGAACACGACCTCGCTTAGCGAGGCTAGCGGAACCTTTGGTCCACCAAATCAATAAAAACTGCCAGGAGTTATTGGCTCTGAGAACACGATCAAGAAATCACAAGAATCAAAACGAGTCTCGAATACTGTCTTCTAAATAATAACCTGACTGCAGATTAGCTCTGAGAATACCCGAGTTCCATGAACATAGTCGAAGAAATCATGATCGCTATTAGAGGAATAGGAATGAAAAATATCATAACTTTGTCTGCCAGAAGTCCTGATTCTGAATTACTGTTATATACTGACACTCCTCATGAAATGATGCAATCTATCTGACTATATAAGTGACGACTACTCTGCTTGATGTACTAGTCTCCCATGATGTATCCATAAATACAAGAATACAATGCGAGGCCGAAGATCTGCCCAGTATAAGACAATGCGATATACCAGAGTTGAGAAATGCCAGAAACATAATGAGAACGAACCATATCTGCCCTGCTGTCACCTCACTAGTCAACACATATCTTAAGTTGGCATAAAGGTTATAAAGATATAAAAATCAGAATAGCAAAATAGTAGAGATAGGAATCACGAAATAGGGAGAAAAATAGGACGGATTAGGATTGATGGTGATAGTGCAATGAGGAGGATATGATAGAGAGAAGTTTACCAACTCCCGGACATATTAAAATGGGGATAATAATTACGGTCAGTACTTCAAGGATTCCTCCTTCAGATATCGAACACCCTTTCTGTTCTTCCCCTTCAGCCAGATCATATGTTTGCTTCCCTTTACCATGTGCCCTAGTTCTTGGTCTCTTTGTATATGACTCCATGCTGGATGCTGGGGATGAAGTGAGGTATTCTGACAGTAGGTCTTGGATTTCCTCACAACGGTGATACTGGATGAGTTGATCTGATTGTGTGTGTTCTCTGTCTCCTTGAACAGTCAGTCACATTTCAACTAATCTCTGAACCGGTGTATGACATAATTCATGACCTCTCCGGTGGTTGTGTTATAAGTGCTCGGCTTCAGATGATACTCCCATGTCATGTGTTGAGGGTAAGGTGGAGGGATGGCTTAGCTAATAGCGCATCCAAGGGCCTGTCTGAGCCTTCACTTCCATCAATTAAGAGGGTCTCTTCACCAACTTCATCTGCAACTCATCCTAATCTTTCTTCTCTGGGTCCATTCACTTCCGGATGATGACAAAAGAACTTGAGAATACCCCTTAGGCTGCTTGGGGATAAGAAACATCCTGCTCTTCATCTTCATTTCTCATTTAAGATATTGCTTGCTCGGTTCTCCTTATCGGCCACCATGTAAAACCACGACCGACTTTACCTTAGGAATTTTGCAGTGTACTTATTTACAATCCAATCTCCCTACCGCAATTTGATAAATCATTCTTTCATTTCTTCCTGGACTATTACAGAGAAGAATCTTCCTATAAAATCCTTCGAGAACTAGTCCCAAGTGTAGGGCTTTCCCAGTCTCGCTGCTTCCGCCAACTACTACATTCAGGCTACATCTTCTAACTGAATCTTGATCATTTCACCTAGTTCTCGTCAGGGACCCAAGTTGACTTAGAAGATCCATCAGGTTTACTGACCACTGCTATGCACCCAGGGCTTCTCCATGCTTGAAAAGATTGCCGGCTGTAATTTCCTGAAATCTAACATGTCGCCTGGCTTCTGTTCCCGGAGTGCAACCAATGATCCTTGGTGCGGGACCTTCGCCTGTACTTGATCGTGTCTCATCATATCTTGCAGAGATAGTCTAAATCAAGATTTTCTCCATTAGGGTTACCCTAGGAAGAACCAGAACCGTTATGATTTCCCCATCTTTTCATGTCCGAGTTGGTCCAAGAATAACAAGAAATTGAAGTATGAAAGGATGGGAGAACTTCAGAATTCAAGGAAAAGATTATCAAGAGAGAATGGATAACTTTGTACTTGTAGTTGGATTGTATAACCAAAACTCATGCATTCCAGTTGCAAATTCCTTTACCATTAATTTGCCATCTGGACGTACTGAGGAAGTAAGAGCCTAAGCTCTGATACCAACCTGTAACGCCCCGATCCCGCGGGTACGGGGACGTCACTGCAACGTATATACGCAAGTCAGAAGTACCTTCACGTATATACGCTAAGCATCAGTACAGGCGAGAATCAGAGTACGAAAGCAGTGGTGCATTATACATTCCAACACATGAGTACAATTACAAAGTTATCACCAGAGGTGATCCAATATTACATGAATATTACATCACTGATATGCGCAATTGCGAGATTACAAGCAGATGTACATGGATGAATAGTACAAAAGAGCACTCACGAGTTTACTAAAGGAAAACTCGAGAGGCACACAGGGGGCCTGGAAGGATGGAGCTCTGGGCGGTCTGCTGGGGATCCACGCTTCAGCTGCGCCACTCTGATCAACAACAGGGAGAATCCACACGCTCCAAGCTCCTTGACCTGGACATGAGAATCCAGGGGAGTCAGATGAAACTCCCCAGGCGAGCGGTGAAGCAAAAGCCAAGTGGCGAGCAGGGGGTAAGTACATGTATAGTGATACAACCGAATAAAGCCGGGGACGAGCAAATCTGATTGTATGGTTTCAGATCACGGCTCCATAAGACTAGTACATCGAAGGAATAATCCAAACAAGGAAACCCTCATCTATATACCCTATCTTATGTCACCATAATCTAAGCACATACAACCCGACTGTACTCAGGGCATGATAAGATAATGAGCAGGAGGCAGGTGGATACAAGGAATAGAGCAGGGCATGAGCAGTTAATATAATAGTACTCATAAAACCGGAAATCCGAAGTAAAATCCAGGACAAGCAAATATGGTAAGGCATATCACAGATTCATAGCCGTTTAAGCTGCAGGCTTCAGTATGCGTCCCATTCCACATACCTCCACTTACAACTTAAAGAGCCGGTTATTAGACACTTATTATTACTCGTCTTACCCTGATATCTAGCTATGTGAACTAGCGTCCCAGCACACATAGATCCATATCCGAGTAAAGCAAGGTTGTTATGGAAACCAGCGGGGGTATCAACGAACTATGTTTACAGTGGGTCCCGTACATACCCGGGACCACGGCCAGGATTGTTCCGTTGCTGGTGACGGAACCTGCCGCAAGGCTAACAGGAGGGTCTTATAGGATGCCTTGTCAAGATGGTACAAGAAGGAGGGAGCCAGCACTCCCCTCGGTCGCCTGGAGGCCCACAGGTCAGACCGGAACATGTAGTTGCACAACATTCCTAAAACCACTGTAAACACGAACACATATGATAGCCGCAGTTCCCCCGACCCGATGCAAGTTGTTCCTTTTTATGATTTATTAGGTTAATTATCAATTTACGGGAATAACAGGAACAGGACATGATCAGGAATTCAGGAGTTCAGGTCACTGTATATAATACAGGATAACAGGTCACTGATCATGATACAGGATATCAGGTCACTGTACATAGTACAGGATAACAAGACAGGGTTCCCGTAAATGTGATAATCACAGGTCAAGTATATCATGCTGGGTGTCAAGTGATAGCATGACAGGATGATGATATTAGACAGGTAACCAGTCATGTCAAGAGATGATATAAATCTGGTGGCAAGTCATGTCATAATAAGGGTCTTGCCAAATAGTAGCATGTCAGGTGTCAGGTGATAGTAACAGTTGTCAAGTGATATACATGTGTTAAAAGTAATATGAAAACGACAAGTAGTATAGACAGGTGTCAGGCATGAAGTAATGGCATGGGGTAGAATAGTAGCTGAGCACAAACAAAGCGGAGCTGAGCAAGCTGGAAGTACAGACAGCAAACAGTATTTAACACTGGAGCGTCTGGCGAGGTTACCGGGACGACTCGACTGAAGTACGAGCGGTAAAATCCGGCAGCAACTCACCTAGACGAATCTAGTAGTGGTAAAGTGCTGAATGCTGATCATGATAACCAGGCGGAGCTGAGAAACTTGACGATCCAATCACGCCTCTTCCGAGACAGTGAGGGACCGGAGGCTAAACTGAGGGACCTGCCGATCCCAATCACCTCTCTTTCGAGATAGTGAGTGACGGAGGTTGAAGGGTCCGGAAGCCAAGTATGGTATAAGGCAGTACAATACATCACAGGCATGGTATATGTGCAAGGATGAAACTACTCTAGTACAAGCATTCGTCACAGAGCAATACATGTCCAGATATTGGCACTCGGCCATACACAAATACATGGACTCAGCCCAATACAAAATACATGGAACATGGAATAAAATACATATCGACCCGACAAAGCGGGGAATCCCAAATGGAGGCGAGAGCGAGAACACTCGCCAACCAATAAAATAGGAAAGCAAGAGGATAGCGAGATTACTCGCCTAAAATATGGTGAAATCTCTGATATCCGGAATCCAGGAGATCAACGCTTCAATGCGTTAGAGAGAAGGTAATAGGTAGAGGGGGATCAGGAGAGAGAGAATAAGAGAGAGAAAGAGGAGAGAAGGTGACATCCATCAAGTGATAAGCCATGTAATAGCCATATACATAATACATGACCCGAGAATAATGTTCATGTACAAAGAAGGAATCAACAATAGTCAACAGCCAAGATTAGTCGACTAGGGTAATAATTAGTCGACTAATAGGGGAGTTAGTCGACTAATAGAAAGGCAAGTCGACTGATAGGCTGCGTTTCAGAAAAAGGCTGGGTTTCAAGAATGGCGTTTCAGGATGGGTTAGTCGACTAGGAACAGGGGTAGTCGACTAGTCTGCTGCGTTTCGCAAAACGGCGTCTCACGAAGTCGCGTTTTATAGGTCCGCGTCTTGCCACAAGTCCGCGTCTCATGAATCCGCGTTTCATAAGTCCGCGTCTCACCAGAAAGAGTTAGCCAATTGGAATGAAAGAGCAGGTCGCGTTTCAAGAAAGAGCGCGTTCTCAAGGTCGCGTCTCACATGGTCGCGTCCCACAAGGCCGCGTTTCCAAGAGGCACGTTTCCCAGATTCGCGTTTCCAAGATTCGCGTCTCAGGAAAGTTAGTCGACTAGGGAGAAGGATCAGTCGACTAGAAGGTTGCGTTCAGAATAACAAGGCAGCGTTTCACAGGATTAGTCGACTGGGAAGGAGGGCTAGTCGACTAATAAGGGAAGTTAGTCGACTAATGACCAAGTCAAGTCGACTAACAGAGTGCAAATCAGGGAGCAGGATCCTGTTAAGTGCTGAGTTCACTGATATGAAAATGCAAGGGCTCTGATGAGTCATCCAAGTCTTGGAGAGTGAAGTTACTCGTCCAAAACGCCATCTAGAAGCAGGGAAAAACACAAGTGAAGGAGATGGGTCTTGGTTGAGTTGTCGTTAACTATCACCAAAACGATCACCGGAATAATCGCGAACGATTATTGGAAGATCCACGGCGATGTCTCCAACGAAGAGAAGCTCGGCCCCAATCAAAAAGGAGTGGCCGGCCCCAGAGTCATGCAGGTGATGAAGAAGAACACGGCCCCAATCCGAAGGAGTCGGCGGGGTCTTTACCAGAGAAGGAAGGAGATGGTGATAGTGATGATGCTTGGTTCACTGCTGCAAGAAATGGAGGAGAAGATGAAGGGAATGGTGGAGAACAAGTTGGCCAAAGGAGGGAGCATCAAGGCTGCGTTTGTTGCCTTTGCTCTCTGGAAACAAAGAGGAAGAAGAGAGAAAGAAGAAAAATGAATGGAGAGAGAGGGAGGGGGTATTTATAGGCAAAGGAGCAATAATGGCAAGTTTGACTTTTGGGATGCCAAGTGAGACTTGTTCTCCCCACTCAAACGCAGCCACAAAAGCAAGATGGCGTTTAGGCCAAAATTAGCCTAACGGGGGAATAAATGCGGCGTTTCAAGGGAGAAGCAAAGGCGTTTCACAAAAGGACAAAAAGGCATGATGCTTGATGGGAGTTGGTGGCAGCACATTAAATGAAGTGTGGGGAGAAGTGAAGAGAAGATCTTTGCATTAAATGCAAGATCAAGGATGGTGAAGCCGCGTTTGAGGAAGGAAAAAATGGAAAAAGACAAAATGAAATATCAAGGCAAAATCCGTATCTGGGAAAACACCAAAAACTCCGGAAAACCTCAAAAATAAAGTAATCCAGAAAGCTTCCCAAAAATTCTCAAAAATAATAATATTATAAAATGATTTTTGGTTAAATCAGTTTTCAGAAATTCAATGCCATGTTCAAATTAAAAATCCTGAAGTCCACCGTCAATCTCGGTCTACACCGGGTTGGCCGGGTTTTTGATAAATTCTGAAAATTCTCAGAAAAAGTATTTAGATAGAGAATATTATTTTAAGAAATAATATCTAAAGACACTATTAGAAATTCAATCTGTCGTAAATTAAAAATCCAGGAATCGGTCAACGAAAACTGGCCGACACCGGTTTTGAAGATTACAATAAATCCAGGAAATTCCAGAAAATTACAGAAAATCCAAATATTGGAAAACGATGTTTAAAACTGAAATCGGTCAAATCGGAATACCGGAATGCCCAAATCGAGCAATACTCTAGGATCGGGCCCTCGGTTCAGACTAGGGCTGACTCCGAGTCCACGAATCCAAATCAAGACAAAACGTTCATATAAAGAATCATAATACAAAACAAATACAGGAAGTAAATCGAAAAATA